>JAQPZY010001505.1:3332500-3555893 GCA_029931535.1 Margaritifera margaritifera
TTAAAAGGCTCTAAAATCTACATTGGCGAGGAAAAATCATAATATTATGAGTAAAGTATATAGCAATCTCTGAACTGAAAGCAATCCAAGTTTTGTAATAAAAACCAGCTTTTCTTGCTTCAAAGAAAACCCCTCCTGACTCATGAAATGAATAGTCAACATGATAGATTATATAGCAATAATTCTTGATTGTTTTGAAGATTAACAAAGTTATCCCGTGCATATTGCCCCACAACTCTAGGTCATTTAATGCAAACAACATTGTAATATGGTCATCATAAGTTTTTGTCAGGAATATATCTTACGTAAATCATGTCATGTATTTATACTTTTTTGAGCCAACAGATAATTATTACACAAAGTACAGAAAGATAATGCTTTTACCACTGAATCAATTGTAATCATATTTTTGAAAGATCTTTCACACATGAACCTTTTCTAATTTGGCCATAAACAGGTTGCATTACGTGGCCATATTATGCCTCTATATTATGAATATCATCGCCTACGCAGGAAATAAATTGTTTGAAAGCAGCCCGCCATCTGCCTAGGTCATTTTTTTTGTAGACTACACTGCATATACCTATACTTAATATTTAAGTAAACTTCTCATTGAATAAATACAGACAAGATCTCAATTAAATGACAGAGACATATTGCAACTTGCTTGCATAACGATAACTTATAGGATATGAAAATACATGTTAATCTGTTCCTCAATGCGAAGTGCCAGATTGGTTGAAAATCTATTCAGACTGAATAACGCCGTGCCCTTTCTGTAAAATCCGAAGAACAGAAGCATGAAATATTAGTGTATATATAAATTGTATGAACAACCTTTAGGGCAAAAAACTGACATTTTGATTTTTTGTCGATTCCGAAAAGAGCATTTTTTCCAGAATATAATGCAGTTTATTTATTTCAAGTAAATATCACGAATATTGAGATCCCATTGATTTGAATGCACCAGACAGCAACGTTATGATGTTAGATGTTCCTTTGTGCAACGTCAGTTTTCTACGATGAGGTCATATTGCCCAAAAGGACGTTTTTCTCACAGCTTATATATATATATATATATATATATATATATATATATATATATATACCTAAATAATATTTTGTTCATTATTAATGTTCTAATAACGTCAACATAGAATTCTTGTATATGCTTGGAAGTTTGAAATACGTGAAACAGGTTATTATATGATCCTTTCCTGTTGACGTCTTCAACCTTGTTGAGTTTTCCCTGGTTGACTTCTTCAGTCTTGGCGGTTGACTACTTCAGTCTTGGTGGTTGACTTCTTCAGTCTTGGTGGTTGACTTCTTCAGTCTTGGTGGTTGTCTTGAGTCTTGGCATTTTACTGCTTCAACGGGGATTCATGGCGGCTGATTTCTTCAGCCTTGGCGGTTGAGGTTACATTTACACTCCAGTTCAGACGGCTAGGATAATCATGTTCGCTTGTGACCTGCTACATATTGGTTTAATTTGTCATATTTCTTGCAATTGGATTAGAATAGTAGCATGTTGGTTACGTATCACACTAGTAACGTTTTACGAGACTCTCCTGTCATTTTTTATTATTAATAATATACGGAAGTTGTAATGGCCCAAATTAACATATATGGTAACTATTATTAAAAAAGATTCACTGTTTTTGGAATATATGATATTTTTCGCGTCTTCCAATTAAAAATAAAATTGCCAATTTACTACATCTGTGCCAGCAGCAATTCCTTATCATATAATTGGGATCTGGATGACGGTTGATCAAAGAATGTTGTTCGATTTGGTTGGGATTGATTCTACTTTAAAAATCATGTATCAATTCCGGCTGAAATAGTCAACTGAATGTTCAGTGAAGTATTGAGAACAATCCTTTGTTTTTTTTTTTAATAACTCTTTCCCCACAAGGATTTACAAGATCTTAAAGTAAAGCAGTTTTCTATCATCCGTGTTTTGTCATTAAAGGTCTAATCAGGGCAAAGAATCAAACAGTCAAAATATTTCCAGGTCAGAAAATAAACCAAATAAACAGTTGACAACGGATTGAATTGCAGTACAATTAGGATGTTAAAGATTCAAATTATATCACATTTGTGTCATTTTATCGCCTGTAGCCCGATTGCATCAATATCTTAATCAGGCATCAGACCATAAAACCTTTCAAGAAGCCGATTCAAAGAAGGTTCATATCCGGCCGGCTTATTTGATACTAAGTAGAGTTTACAATCATAGAGTGTAGCCATAGATAATTTAAGACAAAACGTTCTTAAGCCATAGTCCCAACACTAAGTTATAATCGCACAATTTAACGCCCACCCACCCCACCAGCACCCCGCGTGAAAAACAAACACATTATTAAATAGTGAATACAATTTCAAACTTATCTAAATCCAGCAAAAGAGACTATTATGCGCCATTTAAATATTCATCGATTAATTTGATTATATATAAGTGAATAACTATTTTGTTGTAATCAATTTATAATTAAGCTATTTACTTTTGTACACTTATTGAAATTTTGCAAGAAAAAAGCAATAAAGAAATAAATGAAGGAACGCTGACTAAGTTATCTTTGTCATCATTATTATTATATCTGGTGGTTTCTCCCTGAGACCGGGCCACTTCTCGTGATCTTCAATCTTACACAACTTCTGCAATATTCTTGCTGTTACAAGGAGAGCCGCTTTCTCTAGTAGGTTTGCTATAAGTACTGTTCCAAGCGTCTTCATTAATTTTCGCCATATTGCTTCATGTTCACCAACCACAATCTCTGCATGAGTTTTTTGCAGATCTTTTTGGACCATTAATTATTATAATTATTATTATTATTATTATTATTAGTAGTAGTAGTAGTAGTAGTATTAGTAGTAGTAGTAGTAGTAATATTATTTTTACTGTTATTTTGTATTATCTTGATAATGAGTTAATGTTCTATTCTATTTACAGGTTATGCATGCTATGTGACCATGAGTGGCACACTCGGGCAGTTGACACTATCTCAGTCCTGTTCAAATCTAGCTACATGTAAAAATGATTGCAAGATAGCGACCCAATCCAATCTTAGCTGCTGGGCTGTTAACTGTGATACTTCATCCTGCATCCTGATATTTTCATCGAGTGCCAATAGACTTCAGCATACAGACAACCTAATTGTATCGAGTGCCTGGTCCCTTTATATAAGACAAGATCCGTGTTTAACCTCAGGTATGTTTTTAAAAGTCAAGTTTCAAAACCCGTCGGCGGCTAAAAAGTGATAAGTCGAGTAGGTGGAAATAAGTCACATAAACGTTTCAAACAAATAATGAATAGCAAACACCTATTGGTCAATCATGTGGTGTAGTTAACAGAAGGCTGATAAGAACACCTCTAAAGCCAATTAACAGTGACAGATGATATATCAGGTGTTAATCTTCATCTGTCAATCAATATGGCAGGTAGCTTCCAATGCCTAAAAGCCAATAAAATCTCGATAAGGAGCACCTTTTCTCGACGAAAGACTGACGAAATTGGTAACCCGCTTGCTTTTCGTAATTGGACCATGACCTTTAATATTACATGGCAATAGGGAAGTGTTTTGTACGAACTCAGATTTTTTGACAATGTCAATTATGACTCATATGTACAATTTTATTTTCACCGAATATTGAATCGAAGTTTGGAAAGTCTCTTCCGACAATGTTGTTAATAGTACAGTCAAATACAAAATTATAGTACAGTCAAATACAAAAGCATCATACAGTACAATACAAAATGTATAGCACAGTCAAATACAAAAGCATAGTACAGTCAAATACAAAATCATAACGTAGTCATATGCAAGAGCATAATAAAGTGAAGACAAAAACAAGGTTGCGCACATAAACTGTAAGTGGCCACCGACAATAAATGATGCGCGGACAAGAAGCGGTGTCATATTATTTCTTCCTTTTGCATTATAACCGACAGTGTGAAAGAAGATGCAATTTACATATTCCCTGCAGGACATAACATTCATCTATTAATAATGGAGAACCCCACAGCAAAGCGTAAAAAGCGATTAACATTTGAAATTTTTCAAATAATAAGCAGAAAATATAATGATTCGAAATATCGTTTACGAGCGATACATTTCCAAATCAGATGAATTTGAAGAAAATCACCAAGATTCATGAACGGCATCTAAAACAACTCGAGGTAAACAACACTAAATAATAATGTTCGATTATATTTAAACACGTAGCTACTGAAATTAGCAAACCCAAAGAGAAAAAAGTGGTCATCTAAAATATCACTTTATTTTCTTGGATCCAGATTAAAAGAAAAACTTGATCTACTCTGTGGTGGATAGTAGTTTCATTTGATCCTTCCAACACATTTTCATTTGAATTCATTCGCCTTAAAGATGTGACGATCGCAGAAAACGTTTTCAGTAATGCATTGATGAGAATAAAATGATGCCTAAGGAAACTGAACGTATTTACTGCCCTCTGTGGGTAAGACAAAAAATAATTAGTAATTTTATTCTTGAATCATTTATATGGTACTATGTGCACAATCAAATTTTCATCTATCAGTTACAAAGGTTAAAATCTTAATTTTGCTGGCTTTTATTAATATGTCTGATGAAGGTAAACATTCAGATGTGACATGTCATTGGAAAATTGAACCATGAGGGTATTTATTTATTGCTCAACACTGTCTGTAATTTTATTTACACCATCTATTATTTCAAAAGAATGCAGCATTACAAAAGATACAATCAGGGTGCCTGAAATAGTGGGCATATGAGATAATGGTCCTTCTATTGCATACGGTTACGTAGGCTCCTCAAATGAATGGACCACGTGATATTGCTCACGGTAATAAAAAGGAAATAGATTTTATGCCATTCCAGCGCTAGAAGACTGTTCTTTCTGTACAATTTATGTCAATGTCAAATGCATTGAATGACAAACTTCTTTTATTTTCGCTCTTTATCATTGATATACGACGTGTGGTACATTACGCAGATGATACCTAAGATAATGGAAATATTTAAATGGACATGATAACGGATAACAAATTGAGATAAAAAAAATTTAGTTCTGCTGTTGATAGATCATTCAATTAACACCATTTGTTGTCATGGTAACAAAGAAGCATCCTTCAACATATTTCAGTTTTTCCTATCGATCACAATTTGAAAATTTATCTCTAGGCATATCGTACTTAATCTTTCACTAAATCTTTCTTTTTGCATGTCAATGCTTACGTCATGATCATTGAAAGATTGTGCTCTAGTTTTATCGGGGTCTCAGCTGTTGAAACATCAAAGTACTTACAATATCTGGCTGTATTGTAGACCTATTTGTTTTGCGGTTACAAAGTTTCGCGGCTTCCAAATGTCAAACAACGATTTCATTTCGCGAATTAGTCAATTTTGCTTTTACCTGATACACAACCGCCATCCCCACCCCCAAAATAAATAATAATATTTTCATTCTATTTAATTTCCGCATATTCCGCAAGAAAGAAATAGCAATGGAGAAATGTAGATCTGTATTGTATGGTAAACGGACAGAAAGTCACAGGACCAAAAGTCACAAATACGCAAAGGGCAGAAATTCACAGGACAAAAAGTCACAATTTGAATTATCATAATAATAGTTGACATGTAGAACAAAAAGTCACATTCTATAATTATTACTATTAATGATTACAATAAATTGATGGCTTCACGTGAAAAGGGAAATTATTTTTCAACTGAAGTATTAAAGGTAGATTGTAAAAGAAACATATAACATTGAGATAACTGGGGTTTATTTAAGACTTCTGTTTGACAGGAAAAGGTAGTTTGTATAAGAATATACAAGTGAAATTTTGGTTTCTATAACTAATTACTTTGTAAACAAGTATGTACATAAAATGAAACCCTTTTAAGACTTTATTAACCTTTAAAATTAAATCATTAATGAATTTTTGCATTAGTAGTGACAGTTACAACAATGTGATTACTTTGCGTTATTAGTGACAGTTACAACAATGTGATTACTTTGCATTAGTAGTGACAGTTACAACAATGAGATTATTTTGCCTTAGTAGTGACAGTTACAACAATGTGATTATTTTGCATTAGTAGTGACAGTTACAACAATGTGATTATTTTGCATTAGTAGTGACAGTTACAACAATGTGATTACTTTGCATTAGTAGTGACAGTTACAACAATGAGATTATTTTGCCTTAGTAGTGACAGTTACAACAATGTGATTATTTTGCATTAGTAGTGACAGTTACAACAATGTGATTATTTTGCATTAGTAGTGACAGTTACAACAATGTGATTATTTTGCCTTAGTAGTGACAGTTACAACAATGTGATTACTTTGCATTAGTAGTGACAGTTACAACAATGTGATTATTTTGTTAGTACCATGTATACTCTTATTTTGTTTTTGTTGCAAACTGCTATAAAATATCTTGAAAATATAAAAAAATTATACAGCTGATACTTTGTTGATTATGTTAATATCTCAATAAAGAAGTTGCAATTAATTACGTTGTGCCATATAAAAACCTGCAACATTACAAAATTCAAAGTGTGACTTTATGTCCTGTGACTTTTTGTCCTACACGTCTCTGATAATAGTGAAACTTCAAATTGTGACTTTTTGTATATGTCTGACTACCTTTATTTCTCTTTCGTGCTATGTTACATCTGCCTTCAGGCCATAGCGATCTGTATTGTAAATGTCTTACTACCTTTATTTCTCATTCGTGCTATTTTACATCTGCCATCAGGCCATAGCGATCTGTATTGTAAATGTCTGACTACCTTTATTTCTCTTTCGTGCTATTTTACATCTGCCATCAGGCCATAGCGATCTGTATTGTAAATGTCTGACTACCTTTATTTCTCATTCGTGCTATTTTACATCTGCCATCAGGCCATAGCGATCTGTATTGTAAATGTCTGACTACCTTTATTTCTCTTTCGTGCTATTTTACATCTGCCATCAGGCAATAGCGATCTGTATTGTAAATGTCTGACTACCTTTATTTCTCATTCGTGCTATTTTACATCTGCCATCAGGCCATAGCGATCTGTATTGTAAATGTCTGACTACCTTTATTTCTCTTTCGTGCTATTTTACATCTGCCATCAGGCCATAGCGATCTGTATTATAAATGTCTGACTACCTTTTTTTCTCATTCGTGCTATTTTACATCTGCCATCAGGCCATAGCGATCTGCATTGTAAATATCTGACTACCTTTATTCCTCTTTCGTGCTATTTTACATCTGCCATCAGGCCAAAACGATCTTTACCATACTGTCGATCATTGGCGATTTACTTGGAAAGCAAAGCTGGCTGTGTCACCCACCAGCCAGTCCATACGTAAATTTCTTCTGTAGGTCATCATTTAAATTCACTCGTCGCCCACAAACGATTGGCTAAGCATCCCGATCAAAACTCCCTCAAAACCCGCTCCGTTTGTTAATTGGTTTCTTCACCCAAAGACCATTCTTAAAGCACAATTGACGCTAATTGATGTCTCCATATGAGCATTCCATAAGGACCCATTCCTGTTCCCATATTTATGAAACTCCTCAGCTTCAGTGCATACTCACACTCTTTTTTATATTCAACGATGAACAAATTTATTTACGTACAAGAGATTAAATAGTTGGAATTATAAACATGTGTAGAAAACATAAAATTACTGATAAATGACAGCGCAAGGGTAAACTGACTGATAATTACTTTTCACTTACAGATTGCTATGGTGCAGCATTACGTGGGCAAATAAAGGTCACAGTTGACCATTTCCACTTTTCTGTCAGTTCCGGTAAATGTGAGAGCAAGTGCGACTCTCAGATGCATCAATCGATGCCTTGTTGGGGAATGAACATCATCAATGACGAGTGCACACTGCTATTTGTTTCTGATCCTGACTTTTACACTTATTCAGTCAACATGGCAGTGGATCCATCAGTAACCCTCAAAATCAGGAAAACATCCGGCTGTGTGCGTAAGTGCATTTAACTTCTTAAAACAGTAGATGCCAACGAACTGTGTCACTGAACCCTTTTATCGTGTCATAAACATACGACATAGAAGACGTTAAGTCTCCCCTTACTTAGCATTAAAACATCACAAGAGATACGGAGGTTAATAGTATGATATTAGGTCATTTTATGAACGATTATTAGTTTGGGAACATGATACCATTGACATTAGCGTAAAACTGAATCCGTTGCATTAGCTAACATTTATGGCCGTTACAAATATGTGGGTGTTAACTTCATTAGGGGGCATATACTACATTCAACAGAAAATTTAGTAATTTCATTGACTCATAAAAGGCTGCCTTTTTGTACCTTAAGGGTGATCACTCGTGAAATGTTGCAGTATTTAACTTGTCAAAAAGTACATATTTATTCATTGCTGAGGATTTAAGCAATCTGACTATAAAGTTTATGGGTTTGAGTGCATTCTCTTGCCCTATGCTCTTTTTTAATATCTCTTCTTGAGTAAGGATTCTTACATAGAAAAGTATTTGAAAAATTACACAGGCACCAATTGCACGTAAGAAAATAGTTCAATGAGCATTTACAAATTCAAAACATTTGCACATGTTGAAGGTCATAGGTTCCTCTAATAACATACACAAAGAAAAGGTGTATGTTAATGAGTTTGAATACGATACAGTTATAGAGATCAAATCGGTTTTCCGTTCGCTGCTACCCTGCCTTTCACTTAGATTGTGGATTCTAGTTTATTTCGGTCTCACGAACACCGGAAGTGTGTTGCAGATATCAGCGAATGGTTTTCTGCAACAGGAAGCCACGCCCCTCACAGCTCGTACTCTTTCAGAATATATCGCTGTCATAAGGCTGGTTTGACCCCTGTGTTATCTAAACCTAAGTCCATCGTCTCCGTGCATTAGGAAATGATCATATTGACTGGATCCTACATTCCTTATCTAATCACAAATTGAAATCCAACCAAACAGGTGTAAACAATCAGACTATCTAAGGCGTATATTGTGACGTATGCCGCGTGCTACCTTATAACGTCGTCAGCTCTGTGCTCCATCTCTACAGGTAAATAATTCCTTACTTTCTCCTTCTGCCTATTGGGCAAAATCTTTACATTCTGCACCAAAGCCATGGTAGAGAAAAGATGGCAGCATATTTTATCAAAACTGAGTGTGATGTTGTTATAAAAACGTAACTTTTGTCCAGGTAGCATTTTACCACCAAATTTACTTCGTTGTGGCAATAGAGATTATTGTTCCAAAGGGAGGTAACCCACTTTAAGGAATATCGCAGAATTTTAGCCTGCGCTGCCGATTTACGGCAGGTCGTAAATCGTTGAAGATTCCCAAACGTTTCGTATTCTTTTCGTTGACTTTAGCATTATCTTCCACAGGACTGATATTGCGATTAGTAAAATCGGTTAAGATTTTTCTCTTCATTATTAACTAAGAGACAGAAGTACCAGTCGTTTCGAGCTGCAGCAATAAGCGTTGATTTTACAAAAGCGGACTACATTAACCAGCCACATAATCATGTTTAAAGATTTCTGCTGAAATGTTTAATTATAATGCCAGAAGATATTATACATAAAGCTTTATTTTAAGATATTCCTTAAATCATGTTTCCTGTGTTCGTTTAAGATCTTTAAGTGGTTGGCCTGGAACCCTTTTAGAGTCTTTATCTAAAAATATCCTTAGTGGACTCTAAGACATAAATCAACTAAATATGAGACTCTTTTTCTGGCGAAAATTAAAAGCGTAATTTCTCACTTGGAATAGAGGTCATGTTGTCTTAAGCCAGGGGTGATAGGGAATGATTTTGGATGAACGCATAAAACTACTATAATATATTCACATTCACCCCTCACATAAAAAGTACCCTTATTTTATGATTTCACTGACACTATTTCCAGAAATTCAGCAAATGCAGCTTATACAGCTCCCTTTATAGAATACAACCAGTACAACGATGATTCACATTTCCTTAAAGTACTTGATTAAGTAGCCTAACCCTAAACATAAATGAAAGTGAAATTATGATTAAATTTAAGGAATATATTTCACATATTTCAAAATGAGTGAATGGGGAATAGTCAAATATTCTCATAGTTCAACTGTAATTGTGGCACTATAGGGCAATTGAAGGGTGACCTCTCGCAGACTGTTTTACCAACATTAATTAATAATAGTATCCCTCCGTTTTGTGGGCACTTTATATATATATAAAGAATGTTGGTAACATGTACTTGTTATTTAGATGTTGTTGATGTCTATGTTGATGCCTGAATTTAAAGATAGCTAAAATAAATAAAAAATAAAAACAGTTATAACCTTGAAACAGTACAACATTGAAACAGTGAGTGAAATGCAAACCCAAATCAACCTGGAAGGGGGTGAATCCCCTTCCAGGAACAAACTCACACCCTTCCATCAGCATTTTGCAGATGAGCATATGTCCTATATAAGGTTGTGTATATTACGAAAGTGGCAAAATGTGCAACTCTTAATTGCTATTCGTGTTTTTATTGCAGTATGTTTCTGAAAACAATCATAAGCATAACCTTTCGACGTACCACTAGCTATTAATATCCTAATTATGCATGTTTATTTATAAACAAAAACCGCTTGGTACATGTACCCGCTAAAACAGTGATGGAATGACCGTTCCATATGTTCGTGGATCGGCATACATAGATAGAACATAAATTAAATTTCTTTGTTGCACCATTAGGTTTTCCTGCTGCCACCATCTTCTTTACTCTCTAATTGTATACTTTTCTTTACCTTTTCTATCTTTGCTATTTATTTTATTGCCACATGTCATGCTGTTTTTTATATTCTACTCGCCATGATATCTATTACATAGAGCTGAAGACATTTTAAATTGCTAAAAAAGTTTTTTTTTCTAAACTATTTGCAACTATAATACATTATGCAATAAAATATTTTAAAACTAACCAAAACTATTTCGCTATGGTCAAGGACTGTAAAACTCTTATTGTCTCACGCTATAGTTTCAAGGATAGTGATAAACCCTTTGTCTGTCCATCCGTATGTCTTAACTATATCTACTGCTAAACCGAGCGATGGGGAAAAGTAAAGGGTCTAACATGAGAGTTTCAAATCAAATGAATGGGTCATAAAAGCAATGGGATTTGTAATGGATAGCAATCAAAGTTGCTCTAATTCTCTATTTTCATACAGCGGATACTACCAGCACCACACTAACAATTGTAACAGATACCACTTCAATAGGAACAAGTACAGAGCATGCTGAGACTTCCAGTACAACAGGTAATTAGAATTTCTTGTGCATTAATTCGATCTTTTCTTGTAGTCACACAGGTCTCTCATAACCGAGGGTTGTTGCTCTTCTCTTTTTCGTTAATATGAATCATGAAACCCGAATTTTCTCATAAGGACTAAGAAATTCACATGACCCTGGTGTGAATTGGAGCTAACGACTTTTGATTAAAGGGCTCATATCTCTGACTTTTCAGCTACACATTAACGTAGCCACGGTTGCTGCACAGAGTGTATGCATTTTATACTTGTTAAACACATAATCCACGCTAGTGAAGGTATTGAAATGGAAATGCTGATATGTACATTTTGAAGCAAATAGTTTGATCTTAACTATCGTATTTGTTACGAGAATAGGATATATTAACTAACTACAAGAATCAATAAGATTAGTACAATCTGAATCCTTGGGATAGCAAATTGGAAAATGACAATGACAAAGCCTTGTCCATTGCCTACAAAATCGAATACGTGTGACATTAGACACTTTAAATTCAAAGATCAAACTAAAAGGGATTTGTTTTTGCAAGCAAAAATGTATCTCTTCTCCCACCCCACCATGACAACTAATGTCATTGTGTAACACTGGTAATTGACAGAAGGAAATATAATTTCCTCCTACGTATTGGGCAAAATCTTCACATTCTGCACCAAAGCCATTGTAGAGAAAAGGTTGCAGAAATGTTATCAAAACTGAGTGCGATGCTGTTATATAAGCGTACGTTTTTTTCCAGGTGGCATGCTACCACCAAATATACATTGTTGTGGCAAGAGGATTATCCTTCCAAAGGAAGATAATCCCACCGTGAGGAGTATCGCAGAATTCTAGCCTGCGCTGCCGATTTACGGCAAGTCGTAAATCGTTAAAGATTCCCAAACGTTTCGTATTCTTTTCGTTGACTTTAGCATTATCTTCCACAGGACTGATACTGCGATTAGTAAAATCGGTTAAGATTTTTCTCTTCATTATTAACTAAGAGACAGAAGTACCAGTCGTTTCGAGCTGCAGCAATAAGCGTTGATTTTACAAAAGCGGACTACATTAACCAGCCACATAATCATGTTTAAAGATTTCTGCTGAAATGTTTAATTATAATGCCAGAAGATATTATACATAAAGCTTTATTGTAAGATATTCGTTAAATCATGTTTCCTGTGTTCGTTTAAGATCTTTAAGTGGTTGGCCTGGAACCCTTTTAGAGTCTTTACCTAAAAATATCCTTAGTGGACTCTAAGACATAAATCAACTAAATATGAGACTCTTTTTCTGGCGAAAATTAAAAGCGTAATTTCTCACTTGGAATAGAGGTCATGTTGTCTTAAGCCAGGGGTGATAGGGAATGATTTTGGATGAACGCATAAAACTACTATAATATATTCACATTCACCCCTCACATAAAAAGTACCCTTATTTTATGATTTCACTGACACTATTTCCAGAAACTCAGCAAATGCAGCTTATACAGCTCCCTTTATAGAATACAACCAGTACAACGATGATTCACATTTCCTTAAAGTACTTGATTAAGCAGCCTAACCCTAAACATAAATGAAAGTGAAATTATGATTAAATTTAGGGAATATATTTCACATATATCAAAACGAGTGAATGGGGAGTGGTCAAATATTCTCATAGCTCAACTGTAATTGTGGCAACATAGGGCAATTTGAAGGGTGACCTCTCGCAGACTGTTTTACCTACAATAATTAATAATAGTATCCCTCCGTTTTGTGGGCACTTTTTATATATATAAAGAATGTTGGTACGTGTACTTGTTATTTAGATGTTGTTGATGTCTATGTTGATGCCTGAATTTAAAGATAGCTAAAATAAATAAAAAATAAACAGTTATAACCTGGAAACAGTACAACATTGAAACAGTGAGTGAAATGCAAACCCAAATCAACCTGGAAGGGGGTGAATCCCCTTCCAGGAACAAACTCACACCCTTCCATCGGCATTTTGCAGATGAGCATATGTCCTATATGAGGTTGTGTATATTACGAAAGTGGCAAAATGTGCAACTCTTAATTGCTATTCGTGTTTTTATTGCAGTATGTTTCTGAAAACAATCATAAGCATAACCTTTCGACGTACCACTAGCTATTAATATCCTAATTATGCATGTATATTTATAAACACAAACCGCTTGGTACATGTACCCGCTAAAACAGTGATGGAATGACCGTTCCATATGTTCGTGGATCGGCATACATAGATAGAACATAAATTAAATTTCTTTGTTGCACCATTAGATTTTCCTGCTGCCACCATCTTCTTTACTCTCTAATTGTATACTTTTCTTTACCTTTTCTATCTTTGCTATTTATTTTATTGCCACATTTCATGCTATTTTTTATATTCTACTCGCCATGATATGTATTACATAGAGCTGAAGACATTTTAAATTGCTAAAAAAGTTTTTTTTTCCAATCTATTTGCAACTCTAATACATTATGCAATAAAATATTTTAAAACTAACCAAAACTATTTCGTTATGGTCAAGGACTGTAAAACTCTTATTGTCTCACGCTATAGTTTCAAGGATAGTGATAAACCCTTTGTCTGTCCATCCGTATGTCTTAACTATATCTACTGCTAAACCGAGCGATGGGGAAAAGTAAAGGGTCTAACATGAGAGTTTCAAATCAAATGAATGGGTCATAAAAGCAATGGGATTTGTAATGGATAGCAATCAAAGTTGCTCTAATTCTCTATTTTCATACAGCGGATACTACCAGCAACACACTAACAATTTTAACAGATATCACTTCAATAGGAACAAGTACAGAGCATGCTGAGACTTCAAGTACAACAGGTAATTATAGTTTCTTGCGTATTAATTCGATCTTTTCTTGTAGTCACACAGGTCTCTCATAACCGAGGGTTGTTGCTCTTCTCTTTCTTGTTAATATGAATCATGAAACCCGAATTTTCTCATAAGGACTAAGAAATTCACATGACCCTGGTGTGAATTGGAGCTAACGTCATTTGATTAAAGGGCTCATATCTCTGACTTTTCAGCTACACATTAACGTAGCCACGGTTGCTGCACAGAGTGTATGCATTTTATACTTGTTAAACACATAATCCACGCTAGTGAAGGTATTGAAATGGAAATGCTGATATGTACATTTTGAAGCAAATAGTTTTATCTTAACTATGATATTTGTTACGAGAATGGGATATATTAACTAACTACAAGAATCAATAAGATTAGTACAATCTGAATCCTTGGGATAGCAAATTGGAAAATGACAATGACAAAGCCTTGTCCTTTGCCTACACAATCGAATACGTGTGACATTAGACACTTTAAATTCAAAAATCAAACTAAAAGGGATTTGTTTTTGCAAGCAAAAATGTATCTCTTCTCCCACCCCACCATGACAACTAATGTCATTGTGTAACACTGGTAATTGACAGAAGGAAATATAATTTCCTCCTACGTATTGGGCAAAATCTTTACATTCTGCACCAAAGCCATTGTAGAGAAAAGGTTGCAGAAATGTTATCAAAACTGAGTGCGATGCTGTTATATAAGCGTACGTTTTTTTCCAGGTGGCATGCTACCACCAAATATACATTGTTGTGGCAAGAGGATTATCCTTCCAAAGGAAGATAATCCCACCGTGAGGAGTATCGCAGAATTATAGCCTGCGCTGCCGATTTACGGCAGGTCGTAAATCGTTAAAGATTCCCAAACGTCTCGTATTCTTTTCGTTGACTTTAGCATTATCTTCCACAGGACTGATACTGCGATTAGTAAAATCGGTTAAGATTTCTCTTCAATATTAACTAAGAGACAGAAGTACCAGTCGTTTCGAGCTGCAGCAATAAGCGTTGATTTTACAAAAGCGGACTACATTAACCAGCCACATAATCATGTTTAAAGATTTCTGCTGAAATGTTTAATTATAATGCCAGAAGATATTATACATAAAGCTTTATTTTAAGATATTCGTTAAATCATATTTCCTGTGTTCGTTTAAGATCTTTAAGTGGTTGGCCTGGAACCCTTTTAGAGTCTTTACCTAAAAACATCCTTAGTGGACTCTAAGACATAAATCAACTAAATATGAGACTCTTTTTCTGGCGAAAATTAAAAGCGTAATTTCTCACTTGGAATAGAGGTCATGTTGTCTTAAGCCAGGGGTGATAGGGAATGATTTTGGGTGAACGCATAAAACTACTATAATATATTCACATTCACCCCTCACATAAAAAGTACCCTTATTTTATGATTTCACTGACACTATTTCCAGAAACTCAGCAAATGCAGCTTATACAGCTCCCTTTATAGAATACAACCAGTACAACGATGATTCACATTTCCTTAAAGTACTTGATTAAGCAGCCTAACCCTAAACATAAATGAAAGTGAAATTATGATTAAATTTAGGGAATATATTTCACATATATCAAAATGAGTGAATGGGGAGTGGTCAAATATTCTCATAGCTCAACTGTAATTGTGGCAATATAGGGCAATTGAAGGATGACCTCTCGCAGACTGTTTTACCTACAATAATTAATAATAGTATCCCTCCGTTTTGTGGGCACTTTTTATATATATAAAGAATGTTGGTAACATGTACTTGTTATTTAGATGTTGTTGATGTCTATGTTGATGCCTCAACTTAAAGATACTTAAAGATAACTAAAAAAAAAAAATAAAAAAAAAAAAATAGATATTTATAACCTTGAAACAGTGAGTGAAATATAAAACCAAATCAACCTGGAAGGGGATGAAGCCTCTTCCAGGAACAAACTCACAATCCTCCATCTGCATTTTGCAGATGAGCATAGGTCCTAAATGAGATGGTGTATATTACGAAAGTTTGAAATTTGCAACTCAAATGCTATTCGTGTTTTCATTACATTATGTTTCTGTATCGAGCTGTTTAAGTACATGAAAATAATCATAACCTTTCGACGTACCACTAGCTATTAATACCCTAATTAGGCATGTATATTTATAAACAAAAACCGTTTGGTGCATGTACCCGCAAATACATTAATGGAATGACCGTTCCATATGTTCGTGGATCAGCATACATAGATAGAGCATACATTAAATTTCTTTGTTGCACCAGTAAAATTAGATTTTCGTCCTGCCACCATTTTCTTTACTCAAATTTTATTCTGTTCTTTACCTTTTCTATCTTTGCTCTTTATTTTACTTTCCACATTTTATGCTATTTTTTATATTCTACTCGCCATGAGATGTATTAAATACAGCAGAAGAAATGTTAAATTGCTTAGAAAGTTTTTTTTTCTCCAATCTATCTGCAACTATAATACAATATGCAATAAAATATTTTAAAACTAACCAAAACTATTTCATTATGGTCAACGACTATAAAACTCTTATTGTCTCACGTTTTAGTTTCAAGGATAGTGATAAACCCTTTGTCTGTCCACCCGTATGTCTTAACTATATCTACTGCTAAACCGAGCGATGGGGAAAAGTAAAGGGTCTAACATGAGAGTTTCAAATCAAATGAATGGGTCATAAAAGCAATGGGATTTGTAATGGATAGCAATCAAAGTTGCTCTAATTCTCTATTTTCATACAGCGGATACTACCAGCAACACACTAACAATTTTAACAGATATCACTTCAATAGCAACAAGTACAGAGCATGCTGAGACTTCCAGTACAACAGGTAATTATAGTTTCTTGCGTATTAATTCGATCTTTTCTTGTAGTCACACAGGTCTCTCATAACCGAGGGTTGTTGCTCTTCTCTTTCTTGTTAATATGAATCATGAAACCCGAATTTTCTCATAAGGACTAAGAAATTCACATGACCCTGGTGTGAATTGGAGCTAACGTCATTTGATTAAAGGGCTCATATCTCTGACTTTTCACCTACACATTAACGTCGCCACGGTTGCTGCACAGAGTGTATGCATTTTATACTTGTTAAACACATAATCCACGCTAGTGAAGGTATTGAAATGGAAATGCTGATATGTACATTTTGAAGCAAATAGTTTGATCTTAACTATCGTATTTGTTACGAGAATAGGATATATTAACTAACTACAAGAATCAATAAGATTAGTACAATCTGAATCCTTGGGGTAGCAAATTGGAAAATGACAATGACAAAGCCTTGTCCTTTGCCTACACAATCGAATACGTGTGACATTAGACACCTTAAATTCAAAAATCAAACTAAAAGGGATTTGTTTTTGCAAGCAAAAATGTGTCTCTTCTCCCACCCCACCATGACAACTAATGTCATTGTGTAACACTGGTAATTGACAGAAGGAAATATAATTTCCTCCTACGTATTGGGCAAAATCTTCACATTCTGCACCAAAGCCATTGTAGAGAAAAGGTTGCAGAAATCTTATCAAAACTGAGTGCGATGCTGTTATATAAGCGTACGTTTTTTTCCAGGTGGCATGCTACCACCAAATATACATTGTTGTGGCAAGAGGATTATCCTTCCAAAGGAAGATAATCCCACCGTGAGGGGTATCGCAGAATTCTAGCCTGCGCTGCCGATTTACGGCAGGTCGTAAATCGTTAAAGATTCCCAAACGTCTCGTATTCTTTTCGTTGACTTTAGCATTATCTTCCACAGGACTGATACTGCGATTAGTAAAATCGGTTAAGATTTTTCTCTTCATTATTAACTAAGAGACAGAAGTACCAGTCGTTTCGAGCTGCAGCAATAAGCGTTGATTTTACAAAAGCGGACTACATTAACCAGCCACATAATCATGTTTAAAGATTTCTGCTGAAATGTTTCATTATAATGCCAGAAGATATTATACATAAAGCTTTATTTTAAGATATTCGTTAAATCATATTTCCTGTGTTCGTTTAAGATCTTTAAGTGGTTGGCCTGGAACCCTTTTAGAGTCTTTACCTAAAAATATCCTTAGTGGACTCTAAGACATAAATCAACTAAATATGAGACTCTTTTTCTGGCGAAAATTAAAAGCGTAATTTCTCACTTGGAATAGAGGTCATGTTGTCTTTAGCCAGGGGTGATAGGGAATGATTTTGGATGAACGCATAAAACTACTATAATATATTCACATTCACTCCTCACATAAAAAGTACCCTTATTTTATGATTTCACTGACACTATTTCCAGAAACTCAGCAAATGCAGCTTATACAGCTCCCTTTATAGAATACAACCAGTACAACGATGATTCACATTTCCTTAAAGTACTTGATTAAGCAGCCTAACCCTAAACATAAATGAAAGTGAAATTATGATTAAATTTAGGGAATATATTTCACATATATCAAAATGAGTGAATGGGGAGTGGTCAAATATTCTCATAGCTCAACTGTAATTGTGGCAATATAGGGCAATTGAAGGGTGACCTCTCGCAGACTGTTTTACCTACAATAATTAATAATAGTATCCCTCCGTTTTGTGGGCACTTTTTTATATATAAACAATGTTGGTAACATGTACTTGTTATTTAGATGTTGTTGATGTCTATGTTGATGCCTCAACTTAAAGATACTTAAAGATAACTAAAAAAAAAAAAAAAAAAAATAGATATTTATAACCTTGAAACAGTGAGTGAAATATAAAACCAAATCAACCTGGAAGGGGATGAAGCCTCTTCCAGGAACAAACTCACAATCCTCCATCTGCATTTTGCAGATGAGCATAGGTCCTAAATGAGATGGTGTATATTACGAAAGTTTGAAATTTGCAACTCAAATGCTATTCGTGTTTTCATTACAGTATGTTTCTGTATCGAGCTGTTTAAGTACATGAAAATAATCATAACCTTTCGACGTACCACTAGCTATTAATACCTTAATTAGGCATGTATATTTATAAACAAAAACCGTTTGGTGCATGTACCCACAAATACATTAATGGAATGACCGTTCCATATGTTCGTGGATCAGCATACATAGATAGAGCATACATTAAATTTCTTTGTTGCACCAGTAAAGTTAGATTTTCGTCCTGCCACCATTTTCTTTACTCAAATTTTATTCTGTTCTTTACCTTTTCTATCTTTGCTCTTTATTTTACTTTCCACATTTTATGCTATTTTTTATATTCTACTCGCCATGAGATGTATTAAATACAGCAGAAGAAATGTTAAATTGCTTAGAAAGTTTTTTTTTCTCCAATCTATCTGCAACTATAATACAATATGCAATAAAATATTTTAAAACTAACCAAAACTATTTCATTATGGTCAACGACTATAAAACTCTTATTGTCTCACGTTTTAGTTTCAAGGATAGTGATAAACCCTTTGTCTGTCCACCCGTATGTCTTAACTATATCTACTGCTAAACCGAGCGATGGGGAAAAGTAAAGGGTCTAACATGAGAGTTTCAAATCAAATGAATGGGTCATAAAAGCAATGTGATTTGTAATGGATAGCAATCAAAGTTGCTCTAATTCTCTATTTTCATACAGCGGATACTACCAGCACCACACTAACAATTGTAACAGATGCCACTTCAATAGGAACAAGTACAGAGCATGCTGAGACTTCCAGTACAACAGGTAATTATAATTTCTTGCGTATTAATTCGATCTTTTCTTGTAGTCACACAGGTCTCTCATAACCGAGGGTTGTTGCTCTTCTCTTTTTCGTTAATATGAATCATGAAACCCGAATTTTCTCATAAGGACTAAGAAATTCACATGACCCTGGTGTGACTTGGAGCTAACGACTTTTGATTAAAGGGCTCATCCCTCTGACTTTTCAGCTACACATTAACGTAGCCACGGTTGCTGCACAGAGTGTATGCATTTTATACTTGTTAAACACATAATCCACGCTAGTGAAGGTCATGAAATGGAAATTATGATATGTACATTTTGAAGCAAATAGTTTGATCTTAACTATCGTATTTGTTACGAGAATAGGATATATTAACTAACTACAAGAATCAATAAGATTAGTACAATCTGAATCCTTGGGATAGCAAATTGGAAAATGACAATGGCAAAGCTTTGTCCTTTGCCTACAAAATCGAATACGTGTGACATTAGACACTTTAAATTCAAAGATCAAACTAAAAGGGATTTGTTTTTGCAAGCAAAAACATATCTCTTCTCCCACACCACCATGACAACTAATGTCATTGTGTAACAATGGTAACTGACAGAAGGAAATATAAAATCTAGCAACATGAATAAAATGGAAAAATTAATCGGATACGTTTGAAATGTGTCATAAAGAGAGGCCAGAAGGATGAATTCTAGGGCCAAAAAGCAACAAAAACTTGATTTATGTTTGGAAAATACTGCAAACCAAAAAAGTCGAAGTCCCAACAATTACAAAATATATAACGCTTTGAAAAATTGCTATAATACCTTGCAAATCTAACCAAGTCATCATCATATGGCTACAAACATGCATGACAGATTTCGTTGTCTATATCAAATGGATTTTGCTAAATATGCCAACAACGTTTTGACAAAAACGTCTAGCTGCCTCGGTGTCCTTCAAAAAGGCACTTAGCTCCCATTTTAGGAATGATATAGTCAATAGCGGGTTACGCATACCGTTGACAACCAACCAACCAATAACATCAAAATGTGTAAGAAAATGGAACATTGCTGTAATGACCTAACAATCCTATCAGATCATCCACATACTGATACGAATAAGCCTCCCAAATTTCCTTTTTCTTCCTCGGGTAATTTTTACTTATTGTGTTTGCAACGTTTTTGTCAAAAAAAGTCTCAGTCCACAAGGTTTAAAACAAACAATATAAAAATGGCTACAATGGCCTGAAAATCTAATCAGATCTTCCGAATAATAGCACAAATAAGCAAACCAAATTTAATTTGTCTATCGAGTATTTTTGTTTTCTAAACGTGCTTACAAATTTTGTCCAAAAACGTCCAAGACCAAAACATTTTTTTTTTAAATGAAAAGTAAATATACAGTAGCCAGAACCAAATAAAGTTCTTGGACATACTCTAGGTATCTGAATATCAAATTCAGTCTGGTTTGACTCAATAGTGTTTTACTCATCTTGTTTACAAAGAAGTGTGACAGACGGGCACCACAAAACTTGTATGTTGTTTTTTTTTTTGTTTTTTTTTTACCAGAAAAGCTTGGGAACTTGAACCAGCTTTGATTGATAGTTTCATATCAACCGTGAGTCTGGAATTTTGCATTTTATTTAAATTATAAATATACTTTCATTTGTTTGTGTCAGACTTCGTGTATTACTGCATGGGAAAACCAAAGCATCCAACTTTGTATACTGCAATCAACTTATCCATATTGATGACCCTGCAGACACAGCTATGGCAATTTTAGTCGCATTTTGCTGCTAAACTAATCTGTACCAAAAATCATTTATAGTGTATATCTTCAATTCTGCCTGACTGCAAAAGTTTTTGGAAGCCGTTGTCAAGCAACCTACTATGGCAAGCACATGCAAGTATTTGATCGTCATTGTGAAACGTTGCTTTAAGAGAAATTGGTTTGACACGTGAAAAATCTTCTCAACTTGAAAACTGCTTTTCTTTTCTTTGTGTTTTAAATCGCTTTTCATATTCTGGCCAAGTCGATGATATATGCAAAATATCTATATCATCAAAATACAGGGAAGAAATAGTTGGTTGATTTTTTTATACTAGATTATTGAAAATTTCTTTCTCAGTTTTTAAATCTATTTCTTATTGCTCGTTTGTAACATTATTTTTCCATGAAAATTCAGCAGATGTCATGGATGTATAAATAAAGCGATGATAGTTTTATTTTTTCAGCAACTTAGAATCTTATTTTGAAATTGTTTCGCCCTATTTATTCAGAAAATGTGATCTTAAAAGGTTAATATTGCACGATATGTGAATACAATTTTATTCTAACCGTAAAAATCTTAAAACAGATCAGACGACAAAGAGTCTACCAGACTCAACGACAACACAGTATTGCGCATGCTCATGCCAGTTAGCAAATCTACTCAATCAACAATCACGGTATTACAATATGACAGATGAGGAAAAGGGAGCGTTCCTTGAAGAACAAATAAGACAGGTGAGAATTTTTCCGATGGTTCAATTCATGGCTTGAGCAAATATACTGTAAAATCAAACATATTCGTGGAGGATTTGATTTTTTTTATTAAGGTAAACGGTGTGACCCCACGAAATGTTGTCCCCACGAAATGTTGTCCACACCAAATCGTCCGTTTCCTCCCAAGGTACCAACGATTATCACCGCTAATATTTTTGATTTTTTTACAAATATATTTTGTTTAAATTATTCACATTTGGTGTAGACATATGGAAAAAAAACATTAAGTACGTAGAAGCAGACGATGTGTCGCCCTGTTATTATTTCATGAACTCTACTTTTAAAAATATTTTATTACAGAACGCAGGGATTTCTCTTCAAAAAGTTGCAATGTGTCATTTTTGTTTCTATTAATATTTCCGATCTCTTTTTTTCTATATCTCTATATCTAAATCAACCAACACACACACATGATTTGCATAAAAGGTACGCATCTGAAAGATGTCCACATTTATTAGAGCATATATAGAAAGCACAAGAGAGATGATTTGTCGCCTAAATGCATACAAACTGCTGAAACAATGGTATGTTATGTTCACATACGATTGCTATGTTATTCCTCAGAGCCCCCAAGACATTTGGTGCCAAAATGCATGTTTTGTAACACATACTCGTTCCTTTTGAGCTGTGCGAAATTTCAATCGATGCAACTAGCATCTTCTCAGGATTGTTGTTCTATATTACATATCTTGTATGTTATGCTTCAACAAAACAGCTTTACAATCTGGCCCTAATATCCGAAAATCATAAAACTCTTCAGCTTGAGCGAAAGTGAGACTGGTCTTCAGTCAATCACAATTACTTTACTTTTGTAGCATTTTTTTTTTCGGGGGTGGGGTGGGGTGATAAAGAATCGCAAGTTCAAAGTGTTTTGTATTTTTTAAAACTAATGTGATTGTTTCAAGGAGACTCTGCATTTAACCCAAGATCAAGTGATGTACAATAGAAGTTATTCCAATATATATATATATATATATATATATATATATATATATATATATATATATATATATATATATTGTTGCCTTTATCTGGTATTAGTTTATCTGAGAGATCGCTTAAATCTGTCAGAAATATTGGCAACCATTTTGTTCCAATATATTTAGTCTCGATAATGCGACAAAATTCGATTTCCGGCTCCGACACTCTAATAAGGGCACAAAATTCACTAGGCTGATACAGAATTAATTATTTATCCGGCAGACGGGGAAACGGATCATCGCGTCATTAAACCGTATTTTCGGGGCGGGCGTACCGCAAACAGTCATGCGGGCTTGGTTTTATCTCAGAATTAAAACTGACGATGATGATGTTTATTTGCATGTATTCGATTGGTCATCAGCACGATTATACATATAGATTTAAGTCTGTTATAGAAACTGATGGTGGCACGTTTGATACATACAACACAGCAAATCTCTCACATGTACAAACATTCAATCAATACTAAAGATGAATACTTACACACTATATATGCATACACACACACACGCACAGATGTATATATATATATATATATATATATATATATATATATATATATATAATTATATATATACACACGGACACACACATACATATACATACATACATACATACATACATATACACATATATAGACAAACACATGCATATATATATATATATATATATATATATATATATATATATATATATATATATATATATATATATATACATGGAGTTTGATAGAACCAAAGTATACAACAGGTTAATGTGTGACCTGTAAAATACACCAGAATATGTTTGTTCAAGCACATTCGTGAGCTTAAACACAAACTCTTTCGGGAGAATACACAAAAATGGCATCAATATATGGAGGACATTTTCTTTTCTTATGTAAATACCAGATATATTTCATCGTGTGATACAAAAACGTGATATTTTAACGATTCGCGATGGCTAAAATATATCTTGTATTTACGCAGGAAAAGAAAATTTTCTTTTTATTATATACCAAACTTGCTTCTGAATCGTACCTTCGATGATTAAATTCGCTCAATAGCACACCACCCCCACCACCTTTTTCGTAAGTTCAGCTCAACTTGAATTTTATTTGCTAGTTGATCATAAATGAATATCAGCGATTTGAGAGAACGGTAGATTTAGGATGACCTAATCTGTTGTAATCAATAAAATTTTTGACATTTTGTAAACTATTTCACTGTATCTGACCGCAAAAGCAGGTCCAATTGAAAAATGCGGCATTGGATTTTTTTTTTTTTTTTTTTTTTTTTTTTATTGTTGTCAAGGTTGTTAAAGGGGCATAGCTTCGTTAAGAAGCAAACGGTGGCGAGTCAAATATCTTCGGCGAAATATAATTCCATGTCTGAAAGGTAATGCATTTTCTTTTTGTTGTTCAAATTCACAAAATGCTTGTTTTTCTTCTTGTATATAACTTCTGAAGGCACACACAATCAGGCAGTCCATTGCATAATAGGAAATCGTGCATTTTCACCTGTGAAAATATAAGGATATGTTTCTCACGCGTGAAAATATAAGAATTAAACAAAGATGAAAAATATTTCACCAATAAATTTATATATTTCACACTTATGTATATAATAAATAAGCAGTATTCAATATGCTTTTCTTAGTAGTATCATAAGAATATTATACATGAAATATGATATTAATGCATGTATTAAACAATGAAATGGAGATGAGATGAAAGGAACAACGAAAGTAAGAACAAAATAATAATAATATTCATAACAAATTGATTAAATCATGTAATTTTTATGTAATTCTATATTCATCGTATTATTACGTTCGATTAGTGCTTTATGGATATAATTACCCATATTTCTAACCTCTGCAATTTCGTGGAATTTAGTAAAATAAAAAATAAAAATTTCAACATAACTCGGGCCTTAAGAGTTTATATGCTTCTTTGTTATCGGCAAATGACATTGAAATTTTAATGCAAAGTGATACTCAACTTCAGCACATTGTAAAATATACAACAAGTCCTTTGATCTATTATGGTAGATTGTGATCTCTTCCATCTTCCTGATTGAAAATGCAAAGTATGGGCAGACATCCTGATTTTGAAGGGGTTTTTCAAAATTATTTCATTGTTACTGTATCCAAATATACTCCTTATCAGTGGCTGCGCGAGGGGGGGTTGGGAAATTGCCCCCAGGCGCCGGGCGAATTAGGCGCTCTCGGGATTTTTTTTTTTTTTTTTTTTTTTTTTTTGTTTCCTTCCCCCCCCCCCCCCCCCATCTAAGCTTCCGGGTTTCAGGGTTTAGATGGGGTGGGAGGGGGTTGGAGGTTGGCAACTGACATTAAAACTATTCTCTGTGGCAAAGTAGGGGCGCCACCGAAGAACATTGCTACCGGGCACCTCAATAGGGGCGCAATTAAAGAACATTGCCTCCGGGCGCCTCAAACCCTCTCGCCGCCACTGCTCCTTATGACCAAACATGACGACAGATTTCTAGATAATATAGCTCTTGCAACTTCTCTGATTCCAGATTGCCAATATTGAATAAACTGGTCAGCTAAATGTCGTTTGATCAAAGATAAGAAAATCATTCTCATAGCAGCTTGATTTATCCACACTTTCCACAGACCAAGACTATGTAATAAATCCCAGACTAACGATGCCCAATTTTTCTTTCCAGAACGGCTTGCTATGTCAGCAAGAATTAGGTTATATATGACAAATATATATATATATATATATATATATATATATATATATATATATATATATATATATATATATATATATATATATATATATATAATCTGAGGAGATAAGTTTAATCCAGTATTTCAGAATGTGGTAGTATATATTGTTCAGTAAGAGTGTCCTCCCCAGTTCACCGTATGCACAATCATTAAGAATTGGTGAAACTACTATGTCAAAAAATTTACATTTTACCTATGGGGGCACATTTCCAAACTTGTATAAATATATATTCACTGCAAATAATGCCTTTGAAGCTGGTGCGTATAAAGGTTGTTATGAAGAACCCCTTATTGTAAAACAAAAGTACAAGGAATACAGATGTATTAATAACGTCTAACTCTAAACCTTTATAGAAGAATAAATTTACATCTGCTCTTCTTTGTCCCTTACGGACCACCATAATTTTTCTTTCGTTTGCATTAACCTTAAGGCGCCACTTGTCACAATATGTTCTTAAAGCACTTAGGTTCTTTTGTAGACCCAGTTTTTATTTGGAACCTATAACTAGATCATCTACATATAAAATAATAAACAGTAGTAGCATGCCTATGTCAGCAACGTAAACACCACTGTTAATAAATTTTTCTTCAATGACTTTAATAAACATGGACGCACGCCAGTTACACGTACAGATTCTTCCGATATGGTATTATTAAATTTCACCCTGTTTTTGACATTTTCATACATTGAATGTACGATATTAAATATTTTACCTCTTATTCCTAAGTTAAGTAATTTATACCATAAAATATCCCTTATAATAAAATAAAACACTTTAGCAAAGTCAACAAGAATACAAAACAATTTTTTAACTGAATTAATATAATGAGTTTTCAATCCATGTCATGTAAAAATGTTACTAGTTGTGGACATACTTGTCCTAAAGCCAACCTGAGATTCAACAAAAATCTTATGATCCTCCTCACATTTAACAAATCTATTATTTCAAATCCTAGTAAACATTTTACCCATGACGCACAGAAGGGTGACACCTATGTAATTTTCCACGTTATTAACAGAACCTTTCTTATGAATAGGTATAACAATACCCTCAGACCCAATGTCTGGAAAGCAAAGAGCATTGAACATAACATATATAGAATATATATGGCTCGATAACTTTCCTGACATATACCAAAAAATTCATTAATTAGGTTATGGGGGTCATTGTTTTTACCATTCTTGGCCTTTTTAATTGCTTTTTTCAATTTTCTTATCGAAATAGCAAAATTGTATTCATAACAAATATGTTAAGTCACCTTATACATAATCATTAGAAAATCTATTTCTTCATCATCTCCACTAAACAGTGGTTCATCAGGCATACTGACACACTTAAAAAAGCTTCAGATTCATTTATTGATATAGCAGGTATTTGTTTAGTAACACATCCCCTCAAAAGCTGCCAGAATTCCTTAACATTCCATTTACGAGCTTCTTGTAGTTTATTTGTTCGGCCATCTATAAATCTTCCCCGACATTTTTTTTAATATGTGCCTTATAGGACGAGCACATCTCGATCAAAACGTTTTCTATTTTCTTCTGACTCACTTCTTTCTGTATACATTTCGACATTTATAAAATTCTCTTCGTTTACTTTTACATTCAACATCAAACCAAGATGGACTCGAAATCGAATGTCTATACTTGGAATTTCAAAGTTGACCATTTTCTACCAAACTAATTACCTCAGAGAATTCAGCAGTGCTTCGTTAATAGTTTTATGATTTACATTAATATCAGAAATATTTTCAGTATTTCATCGAAATACTTTTTGACAGATGGTGAGTTTAATTTATCAATAAATTCATTAATTACACCAGGCTTCCAATTATATTTTGAAACAAAAGTACTAGAGTATTTCTCAGAAGTATTATTATTATAAAAATAATTATTTACTTTCATACTAAAATGTATAGCACAATGATCAGAATAAGAACTCGGTGGGTTTACAAGAAAGGAATCAAGCAAAGGTAACAGTGACTGATTACATAATACGTAATAGACTACACTTCTACCTCTCGTGTTTACAAAAGTAAATTCACGTATACTTGAATCCTGGCACACTCACCTGTTAGCTATTCTAAGTGATGTTTTCATACAGAGCTCTAAAAGTGCATGACCCCATACATTTACTTGTCCATGGTCCCGTGAGGCTCGGTGCCTGAAATGATCAGTGATCAGGCATGTAATCCTCTGGTAACGGTATACCTGTAAACTTGCTACCGTCTGCCACAAAACCAAGCATTATGTTAGTCTACTGGCGTTAAAATTCCCACATAATAAATGCCAGCACTTGCTTCTCGTTGATCTATCGATATTATGTTATATGTTGATTCAGTCTTTCAAAAACACTATTATCAATCATGTCTTGACGACTTGAACGTTCGTACATATATATATATATATATATATATATATATATATATATATATATATATATATATATATATATATATCAGAATCGGAATGAATTAATCATATACCTTCTGCAATCGAACTCATGAAATAAAATAGTAAACCTCCAGAAACCCTCTTAGCTCTTTGAAATCGGTGCAGTACAAAAACGCTAAAATTTGCAACAAACACTTTTGAAAGTTCATCTGTCCAAGTCTCGGTAAAAAGAATGATATTATTATTTTGAAACGATAGTTGAATTGGTCTAGTTCTAATGTATTTAGGGTTTTAGTTAAGAATGCCCGTATATTCATCAGAACCATCTGTAAAAAGGTCTTTTCACCTGTTTCCTAATGTAATTGCTTATGTGATATCCGTCCTCCTGACTCTTGGTGGTATTGGTGGAAACCTCTTATGGTTATTTAGGACGTTCTGACCAGGTACCGTCTGTGACGACATACACGTATTTGAAGTGCGTGTTTTCGTTTGTCCAAATATCTAACGAGTGGGCTAAGTTTTCTAGTCTTGATTAGAAACTGGTCCTTTGCCATTATTCGGTACATATACTGTTCGATTTTGTCCACAGTCCATCACGCTCGAATTCGCAGTGGTATTAATGATGCTTGTTCTCTGCTGAGCTCCTTGAGATTTCGATCAAGAAGGCCACTCTGAATGATTTATAGGATCAGTATATGCTGTCCTCTCATCGTCTATCTACTTATCTGGGCCAATAGTTGCGTCAAGATCTGGATCCAACGCAGCAAAACGGTTTATATCACCTCTGAGAACATAATCCGAGTGGCTGTATTACTGATTAGAGGCACCTGGATCATCCCCCGTTGCTGGACGGTACTGGTGAACAGCTCGTGGTGGTGAATGCAAAACACTCTCTGTCTCTAACAGCATCATGATCATCGTTCCCGAGATCCAGACCCTCAGAACTGCAGCGGTTATCCTTCATCACTTCGTTCCAGTCTGGGAACATGTCGTGCACTAGCCTTACATTAACAAATCAGCTTGACTGGAAATGTAATAGAAGCAAGTTTACCTTGCCGCTTGGACACCTTGTACCTTGGCCATAACATTTTCATTGCTTTGGTGATCTCCTTGGGATAATCCCTATGAATATATACCGATTTGTCAACAAGCTTCTTACCACTATTCAGAATTAATTCGGTGTCCTGACAAAACTTCAAACTTGCTGAAACAAAGGAAGCAAAGTTGGAAGTTTTCATGTGAGTCAACGAAAAGTATTGTGGTCTTTTGCTTTATGGTAGGAAAGAAAGCTAATGACCTTTAGATGTCTACATATAGTCGATACTGTTTATGGTAGGAAAAAAAGCTAATGACCTTTAGATGTCTACATATAGTCGATACTGTTTATGGTAGAAAAGAAAGCTAATGACCTTTAGATGTCTACATGTAGTAGATACTGTTTATGGAAGGAAAGAAAGCTAATGACCTTTAGATGTCTACATATAGTCGATACTGTTTATGGTAGAAAAGAAAGCTAATGACCTTTAGATGTCTACATGTAGTAGATACTGTTTATGGAAGGAAAGAAAGCTAATGACCTTTAGTTGTCTACATATAGTCGATACTGTTTATGGAAGGAAAGAAAGCTAACGACCTTTTGATGACTACATATAGTAGATACTGTTTGTAGTTTTTGAATTATATTCAACACATTTATTTTCTATCCCTTCATTGCCTGTTCGCTTCTGTTTGTCAAACGTCCACAAACATGACTGATAGTTTCTTTCTTTATAACTGTTTGAAGATTGTATCCACTTTCTATCTGGTACATTCGACACACGTACAAAAATCTCATCATTGTCTAACCCCCCCCCCCCCCGGCAAAATCTTTCTCTTACTCATAAAATCATTTACAAGGCAGTCTTTGTTTTCTCCAGTTTATCTTTAATTTTCCTTATTTATTTCATTGTTCATAATATATCAAAATACCAGTCTCGAGACGTGTAGGGGAAGTTGCCTACAGACAACGACCAAAGTCACAAGTACTGTCTTGTTTTTATGGCATTCGCTTTTATGTTTTATATATGATTGATTTTAGCTATAGTTACATAAATACATTATTAAATAAATGCTATTTATGATTTATTACAAGCTAATAGTATAAGTTGTAATTCCAACGTTCCGTGTCATTTGCACGGGAAAAGGGTGCTTATAGTCATTTCCTTCTACCCAGTCCAAACCTTCGCTATGAAAACATAATATGTATTTCCTTTGGGAAACTTTTCTAAGCGATTGTGTAAAGAAACCTTGCCCGAAAAAGTGGCAAAACACTTATCACGTTTATATAAAACCAAGGTTTCATTACACAATCGGTTAGAAACGTTTCCTAAAGAAAATCGCATTTATAAAAAAACTATAACATCAATATTTGACTGGCCTTACATTTATAAATATTTATTTAGGTGTTTCTTTATAATATACAATTTTATTTCTTAAATGCTTGCAAGTTTATTTGTTATTTGTTTGTGTTTTGTTGTTGTTGTTTTTTTTCCAGATTCAAGAAGAACTGACCGTTGAGACTAGTAACCTTTCTGCCACCATACGGAAGAAAACTAGCGCTGGTGATAGCCGAACGTCAGCCAGAGTCATGGGTTTCACGCTTGGAGTTTGCCTTATTTGTCTAGTTATAGGCTGCATAATTGCGATGGATTTGCCAAACCTTATAGACTGTGTGAAAAAAATAGTACACAGACTGTATTCGTCTGGAGACAGTTGACGGTGCTAGGGGTCATACGAAATATTTCATTCTTAGACGTTTTATCGTATTATAATAATTTGACTCTGTTAAGATGTCTGCCGAATCATGTTAGTATGGTTTTGTTTTAATAACCAGCATTTTCAAAGTGGAATTATGTTGTTTCTGTATTCTATATGTGATAACCTGTTGATAGTTTGCATAGATAAGAGATACGATTGATCCAATTTCGTCGACTTAAAGGTTGAAAGATGGATGGACATTAAGTATGTAATTTTAAATCCTGCGAACAGACTAAAATTCAAATTTGGATTCTGAAAAAGAGATAAAACATTAGATTTTATACATAGACGAATGCTTAATCTGTGTTATGTTTGTGTATGTAAAAAAAAAAAATATATGTACGAAAGTTGCATGTTAATCGAAAGTTGTCTGATGGTAGAATTATTTTAAAATAATAAATGAAGATGTCCTTAATACAAATGGTAACAAGAATGATATGACAAAGCCACATGGGTGAAAAACAAATGAAAAGAAATCAGTGGGTATAATGTACGCTATCAAAGACGAATACCGACACTGAGAAAAGTTCGCCATATTAACTTGATTCGAGGTAAATGTTTCTGAATTTTTTCTCCGGTACGGATTCATTTCAAAATCTGGAGAGTGAGCATTTTTATTTCTCACAATCGTACTGTTAAGTTCTAAAAATTTTGAGTACAGTGTATGGTACATTCTGCCTGAAAACGAATTTTCTCACTACCAATGCAGTTTTGCCAAATATTAGAATCTCGTGGGTTCGATACCTTTACTGAGCATCTTGTGTGCTGTCTAGATGTTAAAATTAATTCGTTACAGGGGAGAAATTCAATAATATTTACCTCGATTTGAGTTAATATAGCGGACTTTTATCCATGACAATATTCATCTTGGATGAAGTATATTACACACTTGAGAAATGTGAGCGTTGCACATTGCACGTGGAGGTATGTATCTTAGTTGTGCAGCGATATATTCTGGATTAAAAACTAAACTTTCTTTAGAATGTCTAGTTTATTTTCTCACCTAAGAACATGTGACCAGCAGTTTCTCCTACAAATAGTGCGATGCTATATCAGTATAGTCCCTTTGTTTTCTATTCTAATCCATATTTTTTAAAACGTTTTCTCGAAAGATTCTGATTGTAGAAAAGTTATAATACCACATTGTTTGGTTTAGTATATGTATGTAACCATACACAAATTTTTTTTTCATAAATTAATTAAATACTTTCATTGTTAATCACCTATATCTGAACTTGTCAAAAGTATTCACTCTGAACGTGCATATAAGACAAGCCACTCTACTTATGAAATTGGTCAAGCAGTACAGGAAGTGTACGGATTGTGTCAAAGACAAAGAGAATCTAGGCAAAACATTTTAATTTGCCACATACATTGATTAATCTATAAGGTATTTAAGAAAGTGCATTTAACTGTCTGACATCATGATACCAACCTGTTTTATAAGTGTATAATTATATTATCACCTTTCTTCTTCGGAGATAACCCTTTTTACAACTATAGCAATGCCCATACATCCCGTATCGTATAATCAACTGACCAAGGTAAAAAAAACCATGTCCTTGTTAATATGGGGTCAACATTGGCTGTTAAAAGAAGTTGACTTAATCTATGTTGACCAAGGGTACAAATGGTTGAACTAAATATATACCACAAAGAAGTAAACGTTTTAATGAACGACTTTTAAAAATCTAACATTTCTAGCTTGGTTACGTATGTCATAATCAATGTATAGTTGATACATATTGTATTTGCTAAATCATGCAAAAGGGGTCGGGCTACAAGTTCTCACAACATCAAATAGGCCCTACTCCATACCGAAACACTGACAGAAATGAATCAAACATGGCAACTGGCAGAAAAGTATTTTTTTAAAATTTAAATTGAAAGAAAAACATTTTTTTTTTGAAAACCAATAAAAAAAAACAACTAAGATGTAGTGAACAATAAAAATTAAAGTTAAAAAAGGACAATGGATATCCAAGGCAAGTAATCAATGGGGTTACCAAACTTCGGAAAGCTTGATCTTGTTTTCTCGAGCAATAGAAAATTCTCGAATGCTCAAAAACATTGACTGATCAAGCATTGAAAGCAATGAATATGCTTATTTGTAATTTGAAGAAAAAAAAAATGTTACTTAAATTATAATGAATGCTTGAAACGTTTTGATTTATATGTTGTCCCAGTATTCAGTTACACATCATTAGCATGGGGTTTCACCAGGCTGATGCCTTTGAACGTGTACAGTTGAGGTTTTGCAATATTTGTTAAATGAAAAAAATATCTACTTCTGACGTCGGTGTGTACGGTGAACTTGGAAGAATCCTACTTAAATACTTAAGATTGGTTAAGCTAGTTAAGTATTGGTTTAGAACTAAAAATTCTGTAAATATTATACTGAGTACTGCATATAGGCAGCTATTAACTGAAAGAGAATCAAATAATAACATTAACTGAGCTACACTACTAAAAAGATACTGTAAACACATTTGGATTTGGTGAAGTGTGAATGTTTCCAGGTTCTGTAAATTGCTCCAAGTTTATTTCAATTTTTTACCAATGGTTTAAGGATGCTTTCCTATCAGTGTGGAATAATAAATTACAAAATTCTGGCAAACTGTCTCAATACAAACATACTAAAACTGACTTCAGCTTCGATATTATTTCAAATCCTTGTGCAACCATAAACATCGATCAATTTTGACAAAACTCTGAGTGTCTTCTCATAATCTGAGAATTGAAACTGGGAGATTTGGAAACAATAGAATCGATAGAAGTGAAAGATATTGTATGCTATGTTATAACCATAATTATGAAGATGAATATTATTTTCTTTTAGTGTGTACAGTATATATTAAGTTACTTGTAAACTTAAATAAAAAGTACTTCTTGAATAAACTATTCATGCATAAGTACATTTGTTTATGAAGTGTTTGAAAAAAGAGATAGATTATTATTTTTAGTAATTTGTTACAAAGATTGTTTACATTTGTCAATCCTCTCCTTTCCAGCTTTGAAGAGTTTCTGTATACAGTTGTACGGATGGCATTTAATACCCACGAAATATTTGTTGTATGTACTCTACGAGCATGTATATTCTTATGAGAATAAACTATTGAATTGAATTGATATATACAAGAAACAATAAAGGTCTTAGAACTGAACCCTGCGGCACACAAGCTGAAACAAAATAAGTTGTTGAATGTGCGGTTTTCACAAGAGCAGTTTGTGATAAATTGAAGAGATAATTGGAGCACCAATCAATCAGATATTATTTTATTCCATAACTTTTAAGTTTGTGAATAAGACCTTTATGCCAAACACGATCAAGTGCCTTAGATACATCTCAAAATATTACATAAATGTCTTCTCCAATATTGAGTGCTTCACAAATGCTTTGATACATATATCAGTTCGTATACGCCTGAATGATTTTGAAGTAAGATCGATTGATATCTGTAAATAAGATCACTTTCATGCGAGTAATTATATATATATATATATATATATATATATATATATATATATATATATATATATATATATTTAAAAGTGACCTTTTCCATGATTTTGACTACACAGCTAAGTAACGAAATGGGTCTGTCATTATTGGACTCATTTTTGCTATCTTCTTGGATTCCAAGACTTCTCGGTCCCGGTCTACTGACGTTCTCGGCCCATAACGAAATCAGACCACTACAATCGGCCCGTTATGTACTCAGCCTATCGCTAGGACGGTCCACGACTGATACCGGTTAAACTAGTTATCAATCAATTTTTAAAATAAAGACAAAAATTTTGAATTCTATTTGAAGAAAGGCTGAATTTCAAGTCAGTTTTAAAATAGTTTTGCCTACATATTCAATTTAAAAAAGTAATCATTGAGCAAAAGATATTGTAATTGTCATTATGAATGAAATTCGGATACCAAAAATTACTGTTGACATACCTGTATTACAAACTCTTTGTTGCCATACGTTACAGGAATCACATGCAAGTGCATGCTGTTTTGAAGTCAAAACTCTGTTGTACTCCACACATTAGTTAAAGGCCGATTCATGTTTGGTTTTTTTAATTTGTACTCAAAAACGCTCATTTGCAAAAAAAAGGTCACTATTTTTCTCACGTTTTGATTTTATAGCTATCTTTTGTCTAATCCTCCAACATGCAAAACGCGCATTCTACAATAGTTTACAGTATTGTTTGTTTACTGATTACGGTTAATCAAACTCGTAAAGTTTGCATAATCATTAATGATTAACTAATTAGTCTGTAAAAGAACATGTTTATAATAAATATTTATTGTTCAGTAACAACAAGTGTTACGACGCCATACAAAGGTATAGATCACAAGAAACTACGTGGGTTCTTTTTAGTATGTTGTTTGAAAGCATGGACCGACCGTGATAATAATAATTTGTTCATTAAATTTGTATGGACCAAATCTGTGATGGGCCGACTTTACTATGGATCTGCTCCGCAATTTGCCGAGTATGTTATGGGCCGAGATGTCTAGTGATCGAATAAAACACATAAATGTCTTATATCTGATGCTACACCTTTTTGAAGATTTATTTAGTGGAATGATTCGTACAACGTCTAGAATTTCTTGTTCACTTATTACAGTGCTTGTCAATTTGGTAATTGTGCAAAGTGGTAATTCCAGATGAGCTACACTGGAATTGCTAATTTTGTAAACGGATGTGAAAAACGAATTTAAACAGTCGCCCTTCTCTATATCGGAGAATGCGGTGTTTAAAGGGACACCATATTGCGTGAATAGTAGTGGTGGTATATTACAGGATAATTTTGTTTGAGTAAAGGTCGGAGAAACCTACAAAACTCTTGAATTGGTTCTAAGGGTGTCCAAATGTTCGCAACCATAAAACAATTGTTCCTTTGCAATTTGTTTTTTTTTTTTTTGTATTATTATTATTATTATTATTATTATTATTTATTTATTTTTTATTTTTATTTTTTGTATTGTTTACGTTATTTCGAATCGTTTTATATTTAACACAGTCTCCAAGGTTATTTGTTCTTTCATCCTCTATCGATTTCTTTTTCTGGAATTGCTTCGTAGGAGGCTATCATACCAACCTTTATCAGGAGGTCGAAAAGTTACTAGCCTTGTAGGGATGTATCTGTCCGCCGTATCTAATAAGGTGGATGTAAAAAGATTTTTTGCATCGTTGATATTGGAGCACAGACTTTTTTTAAAATCCAGTCAAAGTTTGTTATTAATGTGTTAAACTTCTGAAAGTCGCATATTTATAAAGCTGTCTAAAACATGAATTTGATTTGTAATCTAGTTCGGTTATTAAAAAAGTGGTCACTTACTGACATGTCAATAGAATTTTTTATTTTTTTTAGGAATTTCTATGTTAGGTGATACTATATCAGGGTCAAACAAGGTTCTTTTATCAAATTTTGTAAATTGTTTAATACCATAATATCACTGAGGTTTCTCAGATTTGGATTTAGGAAGTCCTCATTTAGGTCAACAAGAATGATTAAGGTTTTCATATTCGAATTTATGAAGTCCTCATTTAGGTCACCAAGAATGATTAAGATTTTCAGAAATACTGAGTGCTAGTTATATGCAAATATTGAAGGAATACGAGAAAGAATCGATACACAACTGCTAGTAAATAGCATATATTCTTTACAGAAATTTGAATCCAAAGTAGTTCAATATTTTGTACAGGTATATCTGTTACATGTTTAAATACTACATTTTCTGAAATATAGACCATAACTCCACCTCCATGATTAGTTATATCACGTCTGATGGGTTTCTGGTACCCATCTAATTTAATATCATCATCGTCAATAGAGTTATCAAATTGAGTCTCCGTTAAGACAATTATAGAGAATTATACGTTCTAATGTTTAAATGAACAAAGAAAAGTGTGTCATCCGTTATTGACGAGAAAAATGAATTTAGACTTTTTGCATCTGATGTATCGGAGTGGGACGGACCTGGATTCAGTTCAACATCACCTGCTAGTAACAAACTTAGGGTAAACCAAAAGAAAAAAATGATGCCACATATTAAAAATGTACAGGTTAGAGCAAATACTGTTATGATTACTTGAAACAAAGATGACTTGACAGAGAACACCTGACTTAAATCTGAAAACCAAATAGAATTAAATGACGAGGAATTCGTAGAATAAATTTCGCAAGAATGACGGGAATAGCTTTACCCCTAGATGAATTACAAGATTTGCAAATGCAACAGCTTCATGTAGTAGTATTTTCTGTTCTGGTGCATGTCTAGCTCGAACAAGAAAAAGCCCTATTTGCATTCTGTGTAAAACAATAGTACTACTACGGTTTTATGACTGACGGCAATAGAGTAAGGATTGCATATGGTTTATTCTCATTTTCTGATAATTTGGGTTAGGTTTTGTCAAAAGTACCTGCCTTTATATTAAAAAAAGCAAAAGGGAACAACATAAACAAATTTAGTAGAACACAAAATATAAAGACACATAATTAAGAACAACAATTATATGAATAAATAATGAAATAAACACTTCTTGTAGCAAGCAGGTGGTTGATTAGTAGGACTGTTGATCAATATATAATAAGACTTTTGACTGCTTATTTAAACTAAAGGTCTTTTTTTAGTTGTTTATTTTTGTTTAATAATAAACTGGGGTTATAATAGGAATCAAATAGACTATAACACTTTGATAATGTCCTAACCTGTATACATGAACTGGATCCAGAATGAATGCAAAACAAAATATATTATCCATCATGGTTTTTACAGCTCCAGAGAGTTTTTCTTTTCAAGGACTTCCAAAAGTTTTCAAGGAATTCTTTTTATACCGGAAATTGAAATTTCTCCATATGTTACTTTGTTTATCACTGTATAAATAAGTACAAAAGTAGATGAAAAAACATATAACCAATCAGCGAGCTACTACCGCAAAGGGAAACTGACAAACTACCTGTATCGTGTTTCATTTTGGTCCAACCAATTTTATGCAATTTTATTTATTTATTCCTTATGCTTGGAAAATACTTGAATAACACATATTTTGAACTGAAAAAAGTACTAAATTTTAAATCAGTGTTAATGTTTTCTATTCCGTCAGAAAAATTCAAGTAGTTTTGGGCAAAATTCGACGAATTTTGTCAACAAATTCAGTGACTATTCAAGAATGAAACCATCTTCCTTAAAATTCAATACATTTTCAAGGCAACCCCATAAATTCAAGGATTTTTCAAGGTTGTACGAACTAGGTTCATTTGCACATACATTTCTTCTTTTAAGTATCAAGTTTAAAATCCAACAATGTACTTCGATCTGTTGACCGCTTTTTATCTTAAAAAAAATGTAAATGTGAATTTTAGAGGCCGCTGTTTGTCGTGAATAGAAGTCATATCAAAATAGAATATGAATGAGAGTTTGTTATATATATATATATATATATATATATATATATATATATATATATATATATATATATATATATATGTATATGACAGCCCCATGCATTTTGTGTCATGTATCATATATGACTTTAGTTTACGAGACATATCTGCGCAAAATCATCACATGTATAATTTTTCTTCCGAGAAAAGAAAAGGAAAGTGATAAAGAAGTCGAATCATATTCTAAGACTTTAAACACTTGCAACTTAAAAATCAGTAATGTCCATTTTAAAAGGTTACCCGTATAGCCCTGCACGATGCATGAGAGATGGATGGCCATGCTGTAATTATGGTTTCAAGAGTACATTCTGTAAATTGGATAAGATAACTGCAATCTAGAATATAGTACATAAATATGTATAACAAATAAACAACAGAAGAAAAAACAATGAAAAAAACCTAAAACCCAACCCAACCAGAATATAAAACTACTCCGAGGTAAGGCTGCAAAATGTTTAAACCTGTACACGGTTTACAAAACGATGCCGTTTAATCAAAACGACCCGAAACTCAACTTTTACCCTGATCTACCCGCTAAGCTTACTGACCAGCTGATAGCTATTATAATGTGCATACAATACCTCGCTCAACTTGCGATTTTTTCAATTGGTGTACGTCCTTTACCTCGTACTATTACAGAATTAAGTTTGTAAGACATGACTATATGTGACAGATTAAATAAAAAATAAAAAAATAAAAAACATCCCTAGGATTGTAGCTACATTGGTTTCGACTATTACATCTAGATACATGATGAAACAATTGATAACAGAACCGGACGTACTTCCTGGGCATGCACAAGGGATACTTTTGTAAGATCCACATTGAGTAAGAAACCATGGTGGCTTACAGACTTGAATCAGTGTTTCTTTAAAAGAATATGATAACAACTCAAAAGGTCGATTAACAAACATTTTGTTTAAAGGTAAATACTGTAGTTTAAAGAAGTTTGCATCAGAATTATCAGCAAATCAGTCTGATGTGTAATGTTGTGTAATGTGAGCTATAATTAATACTCCTCGTTTTGTTTTCCCTAGCGATGCTACATTGAATGTAAAAATCATAGATACATAAGAAAAGAATTAACATAAAAATCCTACTAAACATTCCTCTGAAGCAGAGATGTGGAAATGTATAATTTAATTGGAACGGGTAGTTGATGCTTTAATGAGAGTCACATCCATGTTCATTTACACGTGAAAACTTTGCAACATCACTTTAGGGGACGATCAAGAAGTGATCTTTCGAAACACGTCGTATGTATGCACAGATAAATATGTATAATTGTTTGTTGAACAATGGAACCTACGGAACTTGGACTTTATACACAAGTGGTTCTGGTCGCTTTAGAAGGTTTGAATATATATATATATATATATATATATATATATATATAATTTTTTACATTTGGGGGTAATATTTTTAACGTTAGTATCCCCGTCCAAAGTAGAAGCACAGTCTAATTAGTGCTTATTGTGTGCCACCTCACCTCCTGGCCAGGTCTTGGTGTTCAAGAACGATAAGGTGACTCAATTCTTAGGAAACTAAGGTAAACAACTCAAACTCACATGTCTCTGCATACTATTTCAGTACTTTGCAGATGTGATTATTTATAGAAATATGACTTCACATGAAAATCATTTATGGATTTCTTGGCAATTCAATAAATCAGAAAAATTAAGGCAGTTTAAAAATCAAAACACTGGCATTGTTGTCTACATTACTTGTGTAAAAGCTGCTTGAAACAAACAAACAAACAAACAAACAAACAAACAAAACTTTTGAATAGCTGCTTGATAACACTAGAAGCATGAACTTTGACCCTTCTCGTTTAGAAGATAAACTTTCAAGTTTTATTAGACTGAGTATTCTCCTTTGTGGTGGATGGACTTACCTCTTAAGAGCGGTAAGTGCGATGATTGAAAACTCTTCATTTTATTAAATTTATGTTATGCAATGCTATAATGATTGTGTACACAACATTCTTACAACTGCAGAGATTGCAGAGATGTGACTCAGGCATTAACATACATCTGTAGTGTGTGTTCAAATAAAATAAATTGTTGCGAACCAAAAGAGAATGTAGGATATTACTTCTCGTGTATTTTGTGTACAAACATGGAAATACGCAGAGAAAGCTTTTGACAACGTATGGCATGACGCCCTATTTTACAAATTATAACATATTGGTGTCAATTCCAGCATATGGCAAGTAATTGTTAACTTATACTTAAACATGTATAGCAGAGTTATTATTTCTAAATAATCGAAGATTTCCTGTTTTTAAAGGAACACGCCAAGGTGGGAAATTATCTCCTTGGCTTTACGTTGTGTTTATAAATGAACTTCTTGATGTTTTATCACAGTGCAAGTATAGTTTTGTATTTTTGATAACCCTTTCCCGTGTCCTACTGTAGCGATGATATGCTTCTTGTAAGTCTTTCGAAGTCAAGCTCGGTTCAGTTATTGTTTAAATGTAACGAGTATTCCATAAAGTGGGGATTTGGATATAATTTGAAGAAAGGTAACATTACAGTATTCAACGAAAGTTCATCTGATTACAAAAGAAAGCATCGGCAATGGTTCTTGGGTTTTGAGAATGTTCAAGAAACAGAGTCATGTAGACATTTAGGTGTTAATGTGTCAAAGTATAGCAGAATAGATAACAAGCTTAAAGAAGCTAAAGATAAAATTGTAAGTACGTTATTCAGTTTTATTTGTATTGGAATAAATAAGAGTGGATTTAATCCGCTCACAGCTAAGATTTTCTATGAAACTATTGCAATACCATTAGCGCTGTATGGTTGTGAAACTCGGTTTAACCAAAGACCTCAGAATATTATTTAGTAGAAAAAGGCCATCTATTTTGTGCTAAGCTTATACAAGATATATCTAGATATACACGAACTTATTAAGTATTCTACCAATTGAAACTTACGCTGATATAAATAAACTGATTTTCTTTGATCAACATTGCAGGCTGTCTGCATTTTATTTTGCAAAACGGGTATTTCCTTCGTCTTTTTAGCTATCAGATCCCAAGATTACAAGTAAAACACATTGGCTTTATTCCAGAAATCTATAAACTGCTGGATAAATTTAATCTAAGTGACATAATAAAATCGTACATTCTTCAAGGTCGATTCCCCGTTAATAAATCTGAGTGGAAAGGTATTGTTAAATTCCAAGTCCGTTTGTTATAAAAAAAATGCTTTGAAATGACGACTATATAGAGATATTTCTCTTAGTCGATTCTAGAAGTTACTATTTAATAGCAGTTTGATTCCCTCTGTAATACGGGAAGTAGGGAAAAATAAAATCCAGAATCTCTCGAGTTATGTCGGCTCGTTGCCAGTATTGTGATTAAACTTTTTTTTACCATAGGTACTCGCCGTCAAACAGTCCGCACTTCAGTCCTTGATCATTTTCTATCAGTATATAATTTTCTTACACAAGACCGTATAAAGTTTTGGTGTCATATTATTGACAAATTTGGTGTGCATGTTTACATGTACTTAGATTCAATGTTCAATATCGATTTTGTGAATACTCTTTTGGGAATAATGACCCGTGATTTGTTAATCCTTTTCAACAACGAACAACTTATGTATTTATATGTCATTTGTATTTTAACTGTTGATTTTGTCTGGAGAAAACAGAATAAAATTGAATGTATCCAAGCTAATAATGAACGTATTCTTAGTTAAAACTTTCAGTAACCGAATAATTTAGTTTATTAACATCATATACTATGTGTGGTTCATCATTGGTAGCACCTACATCACCACAATGGATAAACAAGAATTTTGGAATAAGTATATTGTGTTTCATCTCAAATACTTATGAGATTTGCTGCTATTAGCCGTACCAGTTGTGTTCATTTTCCCGAGTTCTCGTGGTCAATGTTCACTACATATATATATATATATATATATATATATATATATATATATATATATATATATATATATATATATATGTGTGTGTGTGTGTGTGTGTGTGTGTGTGTATGTATGTATGATCATTTGTAAATGTATGGTATTTCGCTCCGTTAATTACGGTTACTTTCCATTTATGCCGTATTTTTATATTATTGATTGTACGCTTCGAAATATACGGAGGAGGAAATGATGATATCAATCAATCAATCTCTCTCTCTCTCTCTCTCTCTCTCTCTCTCTATATATATATATATATATATATATATATATATATATATATATATATATATATATATATATATATATATATATATATATGGAATGGGTTGTTTAAGTTATGAAAACTAATTTCCTTGGTTTGTTTCTAAACCATCTCTGCCTATAAAAGAATGGTCTCTTTGCGATTACAAATGACTTCTTTGACTGCTTTAGTCACAGACCACTGGCACCGCATTATGTGACGGCAGATCTGGGTCTATGCAGTTTGCAGCTGGTATTAGCTTATACGCGAGTATATGCGGTAGTTTTCTTGCTACATTGCGCACAACCAAAAGATTTGGTTAAAAAGGGTTAAATTTGTATTTAGAACCTAGATGCCATAATCACTCTAAAAATGAAAACATCACCTTTGTTTATTAAAGAGTTTACCATTACTCGAATTGGTGGCAGATCCTGACGTATCTTGGCACAAAGTACCACAGTTCAGGAAGTAATCTGTGTTGTCTAAGTCTTTGGCTCAACAATCATATGCGTGATGATGTACATTCTATATAATGTCTGTTGTTACCAAATGGACATAACCTTAAAAGCATGTATAGTGTTGGTCATATGTCGCAAAACAAACTTTAATGTCCATTCTCTCTACATTCCTCCAGATTCCTGCCGCCTTCAAGGCTGACATTTGAATATGTAAAATTCGAAACCCAATCGCCGATATTTGAGGATTCTATTTATAAAACCATAACTATAAACTACAAAATACCCCACGCATCACTCATAGTCTGACATAAGTTTCAAGAGGGTGCTTGAATGATGCGCAAAATTATCCAAACTTTGATTTTGATACAACACAATCTACGAAATATTACTAGCGGAACATTTGCCAGTGTGGACGTCTTTTTCCAGATAATTCTTCCTTTTAAAATTACTTTCCAAATACCTTTAAATTAAACTCAATACAACCGATATGACAAGTTCTACCATGGAATATTTGTTAAATAAATAAATCGTTGATCGTTTCTTATTTTATGTTATGGAAAATTCATATATAGATCTATGTAATATAACTGCTTATAAAAGTTGATGTGTAAAACGAGCACAGACTTTCATACCGTTTTACAAAATATTTTTATGTCAAGTATTTGATATTCTTAGCTAGCAAATAATTAGAGGAAAGAGTGTAAAGACATTAGAAGAGAAAAATAATTAATGTAAAGGGTTTTGTACTTTGTCTTATCCACATTGATATAACATGGCTTACCCATATTGATATAACATGGCTTACCCATATTGATATAACATGGCTTACCCACATTGATATAACATGGCTTACCCATATTGATATAACATGGCTTACCCATATTGATATAACATGGCTTACCCATATTGATATAAGATGGCTTACCCATATTTATATAACATGGCTTACCCATATTGATATAACATGACTTAGCCATATTGATATAACATGGCTTGCCCATATTGATATAACATGGCTTACCCACATCGATATAATATGGCTTACCCACATTTATGTAATATGACTTACCCACATTGATATAGCATGGCTTACTCACATTGATATTACGTGGTTTTGGCATATTGATATAACCTGCCTTACCCACATTTATATAACATGGTTTATCTACACTGATATTCCATGACTTAGATTTGTATTTCTACCTTTCTGTTTGCCTAATGACTAGCACAATACAATCATTGGATGTATAGTCTGCCTTGTGGGTCGGAAATGTTTACATATGCATCTACAAGTGAAAGTAAAAGCGATTGTTTAATATATACGTTTTTATACAGATATATTTTACTATGTCCTGTTATAAATACACGACCATATATATTTTACTTGTCCTGTTATAAATACACGACCATATATATTTTACTATGTCCTGTTATAAATACACGACCAGATATATTTTACTATGTCCTGTTATAAATACACGACCATATATATTTTACTATGTCCTGTTATAAATACACGACCAGATATATTTTACTATGTCCTGTTATAAATACACGACCATATATATTTTACTATGTCCTTTTATATTTGGGCTTGATCGTCAAAGTATTTTATTTTTTTCTTACAATTTTTAAAATTCATACAACGGGTATAGAATAAACGCCTGGTTGCACGAAGCTGAAAAATATTCATGTTCGTAAAATATGTTAACAAGCAAACAAGCAAGATGTCAAAATTGCATGAACCCCTCCCTCCCCCACCCACAATTCCTTCGCATATACGCTGGACAATATATTGATGTATGTGTATGGCTACCATTGATATACAAATAAGCCACATTTTAGTAAAGCGGATCAACCACAAATAAGCCACATTTTAGTAAAGCGGATCAAGCACAAATAAGCCACATTTTTGTAAAGCGGATCAAGCACAAATAAGCCCCCTTATCGTGATAAATATTTGCTTTGTTGTAATAGATCACTTCTTGGTGCACATGCAGAAGGAAATAATGGAGTACTTCTGCATAGAAGACAGAACTAGTATTTCTTATTGTTTTGAATGCTGTAATAATACTGGACATTTAATAAGACCGATTGCAATAGACAGAAACAGTGTATTATTATGGTATTGCCTTCTCCCGCGGGAACTGTTCCCCTATATTCCTATTTTTTTTATTTATTTTATCTGTTCTCCTATATTCCTATTTTTTTTATTTATTTTTTTTTTTTGGGGGGGGGGATGGGGGGGGGGATTATGCCTAAGCCGAAGGCAGATCAGAGACGATGTTGCCAGTTCTACTAAGTAATCCTAGAAAAAAAAAAAAAAAAGGTCTGCGGCGCATTATGTGCCAGATCTGGGTCTGTGCAATTTGCAGTTGGATCCGACGCGTGCACGAGTATATACGATTCTACTGATTCGTAGCACGAAAAAGGTTAGTCTTGAAGCTAAGTTTCATGTTTCAGTACCTTTTTTGGGCAAATGAATGTAAGCTGCCCTACTGAGTTATTTTCCTGCTGGGTACCGATCTGACTTTGACATTGGTCGTATGATTTTGGTTTCTAAGTAAAATAATTAAACCCTAGATTTTCATACAAGTAAATTGAAATATGGCAATAAATATGAGGTTTCCACGTCTATATATTTGTATCAAATGCTTAGGTTTGAAAAAGTCTGTTAAATTTTTTTTTAAATAAGTCGCTCAGTATGGTGAGGCCATAATGTACAAGGCCATGACTGATATGGTGAACATTTAAACAGGAAACACAGGTATGGAAGTTCTAAGAGAAAATATGTTACATTCTCACATATAAATGCAATCAGGACTAAAATTTCCACAAAGCATGAAAAAGTCTCAAAATATTTTTTACATTAACCAAAACACTATTCCTACCTGCCAGCCTTCTTAATAAAAATAACTAAGGAAAGAGTAATTAATGTTCCTTTCTTTCATTGGAAATAGAAAATGTAGGTATACATTTCCAAGAAATTACCATCATAGGATGTTTGAAAATCGCTCGAAAGGAGAAACTTGAAACGTCGCTTATTTAAAAACCGCAGGTAAAAAAAATGACATGGAAAATATGTGACCCTGTTATGTATCGATGTAAATATAAAATAATCGAGAAAAAGGGGAACCGTCAAGATCACATGGTCATCCGGTTTGATTTCCGCCGTACACTTCCCTGAAGAAGAGCTCAATACTTGCTGAGTAACTCAACTACATATAATCTTGATGTACAGTTAAAGGGAGATAACCCGTACATGACTAAACATTAAGTTGCTCATTCCACTACAAACGTAACACTCCATCAAATAAGCTCAGTTTGAAACCATAATAACCTAAGCATGAGTCTGCAAGTGTATGAACATGACTGAATTTTGGTCATCAATAAATTTCACGCTTCAAGACAAGAGATAATGGTTAAAGTGTCATCAATACTGACAATAATGCCATACAATAAGTTCAATATGTTGCAATATGAAAACGGCGGGAGTTGTGACAAATGACGTTGATAAAGGTCAATAAAATTAATCCTTGTACGGCAGGTAATCTCCTTAAAGCTATCAAACTGCTGTTCGTTAATTATTCAGCTGAATGTACTCTCTGTTCCATTCATGAAAATCGTCTGTACTCAATGAATAATCTCCAATCAAATAGAGGCTCATTATACAGCATTACTATGCAGGTTCACCAACAATTTTATGTTCAGTGCATGCAACAAGTGATTTACTATGTCAAGTGGATTCTACAAAATAATTAGCACTGCTATATAGTCACAGATTTAATTAGTTTTCACGTTTCAGAATAGTTTAATCATTGCAAAATTATATTGAACCAACTACCATCTATACTCACGTATAATCCGATACAAACTGCAAACTGCATAGACCCAGATCTGCCGTCGCATTATACGCCGGCAGATCTGGGTCTATGCAGTTTGTAAGGATTAATCGGTAGAACAAACAACATAAACCCTGATCTGCCGGTGCATTATGCAACAGCAGATCAGGGTCTATGTTCTTTGCATTTGGATGCGAATTATACGCGAGAATATACGGTAGGCGTGAAATATGTAAATTAACAAAATTTGGTTAGGGGTTGGGGAGGAGGTGGTGAAGAGAATACCCTTTCTGTACACACTTAAATGTGCCGTACAACTTTAATCCGTACTGAAATTGGAAACTAACAATGTGTCATAGAAAACATACCATGCGTGTCCTCCATATAAAAATCACGTTATTCGTATTAAAATAAAGCTTTGGTACTAGCTGCCATGGCATCATATGAAATTGTCTGATATTTGGCAGAATTGAATTAACACATTTATTCTGACTACAAAGGCCCATAACTCTAGCAAATTATGTACAAGAGCACTAATGATGAAACACGTCCTAGATATTGCAAATGTGTAGCTTCATAGCAAATAGTTGGGCACTCAAATCAAGGAAGAAATATTCGGAAAAGAAATGATCTGGAGAAAAGAACTGATGCATCCCAAATTTCCAACGAGAGCTGTTGATACTTCAACTGTTCGCTATCGCAAACCCTATGGGGTTTATTTTTCTTGACATATTGGCTAATTCGTATACATCTTACTCCCTCTCAGGAACCCCAAATGGACTCCCTCTCAGGAACCCCAAAGGGAGGCCTCCGAAACAAATCCCCTCTTGCACATGGCTATTATATGGAATATCATGTTTGTTAAAATTCAGCTCTGCGGTTTATAAGGAAATATCGTAAAGAACATACGGACAGTTAAAATGACGATATTACAATATCCGCGACTCTAAAACGTGGGAATAATAAAATTACATTAATGTGGAAAGTTTATGACAAGTAAGTAATATAAAAGTACGTGGCCCTAAGATCCCAATTTACACTATTTCTTACCACTTGATAGGAATTTTATTTGTGTCGTTATGGCCCTAAGATCCCATTTTACACCATTTCTTACAACTTTATAGGAATTTTATTTGTGTCGTTATGGCCCTAAGATCTCAATTTACACATTTCTTACCACTTGATAGGAATTTTATTTGTGTCGTTATGGCCCTAAGATCACAATTTACACTATTCCTAACCACTTGATAGGAATTTTATTTGTGTCGTTATGGCCCTAAGATCCCAATTTATACCATTTCTTACCACTTGATAGGAATTTGATTTGTGTCGTTATGTTCCTTAAATCTTTGATGTATATTTTTGCGGATAATAATATGTCAAAATTAAATAAATAATAATTCGTCAAAATTAAATAAATTACTGGAACAAAAACAAAACTCGAACGTGGAAAAATCGCCAAATCTCCTTTCAATTTCATCTTCAATCAATTTCAATGTGAAAAAACTTTCGAAATTTAGAAAACAAATTATGCGCAAGTTTTGAGGTATACTGGTATACAAATAACATTTCTTTTACATTTTTAATCTAACGAAGGAACAAAAAGAAATTACAGGTTTAGATTGAACACAAGATTCTCAACAAGATTTGGTTTTATTTCAAAAAAAGCAACCACAGCTTGATAAAACCGTTATTGGTATATGAAAATATAAATGCAAAAGGCTTAAACTAAACAGTTTTTTCCCGGGTCATTAAGGCCCTGAGCAAACAATAACATACTGAACAGGTATTAAAAACTTAGTTTGCCTTAAAAATCACCTATATTAGGTAATGACCTGAATTAAGCAGTCTGAGGTGATTTGGGTGGGAACTCTATAGTACTGTGATTGGGAATATACAGTGCAGGGTCTCCATAAGATGCCCAATCATATATTGTAGTGCAGTCCAGGGCCCCTGTCAGGTACCCAATCATATATTGTAGTGCAGTCCAGGGTCCCCATAAAATGCCCAATAATACATTATTGTACAGTTCAGGGCCCCCATAAGATGCCCAATCATATATTGTAGTGCAGTCCAGGGCCCCTGTCAGGTACCCAATCATATATTGTAGTGCAGTCCAGGGTCCCCATAAGATGCCCAATCATATATTGTAGTGCAGTCCAGGGCCCCTGTCAGGTACCCAATCATATATTGTAGTGCAGTCCAGGGTCCCCATAAGATGCCCACTCATATATTGTAGTGCAGTCTAGGGTCTCCATAAGATGCAAATCATATATTGTAGCGCAGTCCAGGGTCCCCATAAGATGCCCGCCCATATATTGTAGTGCAGTCTAGGGCACAGGAAAGGTACCCAATCATATACTGTGGTGCAGTCCAGGGTCCCCATAAAATGCCCAATCATATATTGTAGTGCAGTCCATGGCCCCTGTAAGGCACCGATCATATACTTCAGTAACTTTAAATTCATATACCTATTCATATACTAGTAAAAAAAAACTAGATCCTAACTTACTATGACCATACAGAGTTAATCGTTATGCATATAAATCCATGTCGAAGCTTATGAACAAAGTATCTGATCTTGTTCCCAGGAATTAACCTCTAATTAGCAGCCATTGTTCTTGAAAGACAACTATCCTTATGTCAGCAGATGGCTGCATAAGACAGGTTGTACTGTATTACAATATCAAAGAATACAAACAGACCTAGCAGGCAGAAAGGGAGAGACAGACAGAAAAACAGATATATCGTAAAAACCAGTCCACCTCATGTTAGGGGTCTCCTACAGGAAGGCCGTCAATAGGACAGTTATGTGAAGAGTTTCTGAGCCACATATCAATACAGGAAGAGTGGAACACGTGATTACAAGGTAAGAATTTCCTCTCTTGCCCAATTCTATACGCTACCATACACACAGCACACAGGTTCTCGATCGACTCTTCTTTTACTATATCAGTCCTAAATTTTGACAAAGTAGTATCTGAAATTGTCTTTGGAGCAACAGATTCGTCCAATAGGAGGAGTGTTTCATAGTCTTCGGGAGTTATCTCCCTGTGATGGAGGCTAATTAAAACAGGCACTGAATCAGCTGGAATGTCGCTTGCCATATTGTTAATGTCAAGTGCATATGCCAAATTTTGCGGCGCAGTTTTGGCGCCATATGAGTCTCCTACAGGAAGGCCGTCAATAGGACAATTATGTGAAGAGTTTTTGAGCCACATATCAATACAGGACGAGTGAAACACGTGATCACAAGGTAAGAATTTCCTCTCTTGCCCAACTCTATATGCTTCCATACACACAGCACACAGGTCCTCTGTCGACTCCTCTTTTGCTATATCGGTCCTGAATGTAGACAAGGTAGTTTCTGAAATGGTCTTTGGAGCAACAGAATCGTCCAATAGGAGGAGTGTTTCGTAATCTTCGGGAGTTAACTCCCTGTGTTGCAGGCTAATTAAAACAGACACTAACTCAGCTGGAATGTCACCCGCCCTATTGTTAATGTCAAGTGCATATGCCAAACTTTGTGGGCCATGGGCGGGGTTACGACCAATTGGTGCTTTATCGCGTGAACGTGCTTTATCAGCTTGTTTCGTATTTAGCACAGAAGATTCAACTTTTCTTGGGCAAGGGAGGTAACTATGTCGTCGAACCTCTAATTCAATAAGTTTGTACAGTCTGTGATGAATGAATAATTTCTTTCGTCCCATATTATTTTTTACACTAACGCAGTATTTGTTCTTCACTTGTTTTGAAGCCTTTCTTTTCTTTCTATCTCTGTCACATCGGATATACTTTAAGTCAGATTCCATTTGACCTTCAAAACCTAACATTTTTGATATCTTGCATTTTTCCAAAATCGTTTCTGTTTGCTCTAATTCTGCTTCGATTTTATAGAACATTTCTTTTTCTTCCCCTTCCATCGTCGCTGGTTTCGTGGGTCGCGGGAAAAGGGACAAATTAAAGCCAGTGTCAGAAAGAGGTAAAGTCTTCCATTTCTTCTTCTTTTTGGTCTTCTCAATGTCATCTTTTTCCTTTGAGTCACTTATTGTTAATATCGCATTATCAGGTGCCTTGGCGGTGATCACCGATTTGGGACGATCCATCCTTATGTCATTTGACCGGTATACCCTTTAAATAATAATAATAATAATAATCACTGACAACAGCTTATCCGTTTATTTTCTTTTTTATCAATTAATGTGTGTGTGTCTGTGTGTGTGTGTGTGTGTGTGTGTGTGTGTGTGTGTGTGGAGAGAGAGAGAGAGAGAGAGTACAACTATTTTATTTCTATAGTCTGGGCCCGTTCCATTCTGAATCGTACACCACCTTAGATCTTCGAAAGTATTTACCTGGGCCAATTACTATCTAGCTGCGGATTATTTTACCTCTTTATACCTTACAAAATTTCAAACCAAGCCTTGATCCGTCTACGCATACTTTTTTTATTTGGAAAAATAAAGTTGTTAACGGCGAGTGCAGTATTAAAGAAAATGCTATTTATAGTACTAGCACTGCCTAAAACACGTTGAATGGTGCATGATTGCGACTCGGATTCTCGCGCAGGTAAAACTAAAAGTCGGTACATTTATACTGTATAAAACGTACACAATACCATCCGCTATAATCAGTAAAATTAAAATAAAGGCTATAAAACTACAGTGAAAAAAATTATCTGAATCATAAATATGTAATGTAAATAAAATATAGACTTTTTCATTTTTTTGTAAATTATATGCCACACATTCGAAAATAATGAAGTCTTAATAAAAATAGCATTATAATATTTGTGTAAAAAATCATAATTAAGTACATTTAAAATAGTAAGTAATTTAGTCATTATTATGATTATATAAGACAAAAAAAAAACATATACACTAGCATACAGAATAAGTAATAATTCAAATGATAATTAAAATATTGAGAGGACAGTATTTTTTCCCAGATCAAAAACAAATACAAATAAAAACAGACATACTATTGTATAATAATGCTGATATTTTGTATCACCATTTTAAAATCAAGAAATTGATTCAGATTGTACAATAAATAATCTTAGTAATAATGATTTATATGTTTATCAGACATTTACACTTATATTTAGGAATTATTTGTATTTTCAACAACATCAATAATAATAATTATTATTATTATAATGTCTACATTAATGTTCTTTTTAAATGTTAATCACATTGCTGGCATGCTAATGCCATGTAAATATGAATTAAATATATTTAGATGGTAAAGACTGTGTGGAATGATTAACATATGATATAAAAATGATAAAAATCTATAATCTAATTATCTGACATATTTATGCATTAGAGAATGACATATGATATAGAGAATTTTGTTAATGTTGTTTTGTATCCTTTTATTATAGTCATAGTCGTTAAAGTAGTAGGCATCTTGTATGGTAATACAGTATACATCCATATCACAACTGTGCACCTTACAATAAAAGTATTAACTATTTGATTTAACATTTCTATCATTATTTGTATTCATCACTAATTTGGTATAAAAAAAAGTGTAAAAACATATTTAATTCATATTTACATGGCATTTAGCACGTTTTATACAGTATAAATTTACCGACTTTAAGTTTTACCTGCGCGAGGATCCGCGTCGTAACCATGCAACTAAAGACGTGTTTTAGGTAGTGCTTGTACTATAAATAGCATTTTCTTTAACATTGCACTCGCCGTTAACAACTTTATTATTCCAAATTAAAAAAGTATGCGCAGACGGATCAAGGTTTGGTTTGAAATACTTTCGAAGATCGAAGGTGGTGTACGATTCAGAATGAAACGGCCCCATACTATAGTAAAATATCAAACCAAACCAAGATGCCAAAGTATTTACCTGGGCCAGTTACTATCTAGCTGAGGATTATTTAATCTCTCTCTATACCTTACAAAATTTCAAACCAAACCTTGTTCCGTCTAGGCATACTTTTTTAATTTGGAAAAATAAAGTTGTTAACTGCGAGTGCAACGTTAAAGAAAAATGCTATTTATAGTACAAGCACTGCCTAAAACACCTCGTATCGTGCATGGTTGCGACGCGGATCCTCGCGCAGGTAAAACTAAAAGTCGGTACATTTATATTGTATAAAACGTGCCCATGCTAAATGCCATGTAAATATGAATTAAATATTTTTTACACTCTTTTTACCAAATCAGTGATGAATACAAATAAAGATAGAAATGAAAAATCAAATTGTTAAATCTTTTATTGTAAGGTGTATGATTGTGATGTGGAGCTATACTGTATTACCATACAAGATGCCAACTACATTAATGACTATGACTATAAAAAATGGATACAAAACAACATTAACAAAATTCTCTAAATCATATGTCATTCTCTAACTCATAAATATGTCAGATAATTAGATTATAGATTTTTATCATTTTTATATCATATGTTAAACATTCCACAAAAATGCAGTATGAACATAAGTGTCGTCACCATCTAAACATATTTAATTCATATTTACATGGCATTTAGTATGCCAGCAATGTGATTAACATTTAAAAAAAAGCATGTAATGTAGACAATATAATTATTATTATTATTATTGATCTTGTTGAAAATACAAATAATTCCTAAATATGTGTAAATGTCTGATAAACATATAAATCATTATTATTAAAATTATTTATTTTACAATCTGATTCAATTTCTTAATTTTAATATGGTGATACAAAATATCAGCATTATTATACAATATTATTTCTATTTTTATTTGTATTCATTTTTGATCTGGCAAAAAAGTATTGTCATCTGAATATTTTAATTATTATTTGAATTATTACTTATTCTGCATGCATGTGTATATGTTTTTTTTTTCTTTTTTGGTGTTCTATAATAATAATAATGTCTAAATTGCTTGCTATTATAAATGTAATTTATTATGATTTTTACAAAAATATTATAATGCTATTTTTATTCAGACTTCATTGTTTTGGAATGTGTGGCACATAATTTTAAAAAAAATGATAAAGTCTATATTCTACTTACATTACATTTTTGTGAATCAGATAATTTTTTTCACTGTAGTTTCGTAGCCTTTATTTAATTTTACTGATTATCGCAGATGGTACTGTGTACACTTTATACAGTATAAATGTACCGACTTTTAGTTTTACCCGCGCGAAGATCCGCGTCGCAACCATGCACCTTGCGACGTGTATTAGGCAGTGCTTGTACTATAAATAGCATTTTCTTTAACATTGCACTCGCCGTTTACAACTTTATTTTTCCAAATTAAAAAAGTATGCGTAGACGGAACAAGGTTTGGTTTGAAATTTTGTAAGGTATAGAGAGATTAAATAATCCCCAGCTAGATAGTAACTGGCCCAGGTAAATACTTTCGAAGAACGAAGGTGGTGTATGATTCAGAATGGAACGGGCCCATACTATAGTACCACCACCGCACCAACAACTACTATTATGACTAATGTAGCTGCTGCTGAAGATGATATAATCTGTACAATAAAAGCGAAAAGAAAAGTAAACCTACCTCGTCACTGTTTCTGCGTTTCTATCTCCTCTAAGGTTGGTCAATTCAAGGTTTCTTTGGATCAGTGCCATTTGGTCTGGTTCGATCAGGTTGTTCTGATACGATTTGAACAAGGTAACTGAATCTACGGCGCAACACATAGTTAAGTAATTATTGATACACGCTTTTCAAAAGAAAATTGCTATAGATATTTTGCGAGATAGGTGTCTTTCGTACAAGCCTATTTTCTCACTCGTCAACCCACCGCCTTATGGCGGTACTATGATAAATTACTGTCGTGTTTGCATTCTTAAAGATGGCACAATTGCACAATTCACTGGCAACAAACCTACGGTCATATCCTAATAATAGGAACAAAATAAATTGACGTCGGTGTCCCGATTTATGATTGGTTATTTCTTTAATTTGGTCTACCTCTAAGCCAGATCTGAAATATTCCGATTAAAAAGGGGAATCCCTAATCGAATGTGAATCGGAACTTTCCGCTAATTACCGTAACAGCACCTCATAAACACTACAGTAACAGCCACGATATATTAACCGATATCGTTGTTTACACTTAGCCTGGTTCCCGGCCTCGATATACCTACCGAAAATATGTCTAAATATACAACAGGAGACAAGTCTAGTTTACACTGTGAATATGTATTTTCGGTGTGCGCGCGCATGCTGGTTGGCAAGAAACGACGATAAACAAGTTCAAAGTGTGCACGGTCATATATCTCACAACTTGCTCCGCATTGTCAAGTTGTAAAACTGTGCCTATATACCTGTCCTTCTTTCAAAAACTACTTTAAATATTTTAAAAAATACATTATATAAACAGCCAAAATGCCTGTCAGTTGTTGTGCTGGTGGCTGTACAAACCGATGTATGCCTGGAACAAAGTTTTCTTTTTACAGGTTCCCGCACCGAAGTACGATATTTGAGCGAAACAGACGTGAACTATGGTTGAAGGTAAGCTCCTGTTGCACTACAGAAATAACCACTCTATCATTTCCAGGCTCAAAATACTGTTATAAATTAAAAACATACATATGATAAAAGTACCATTTGGCATCTTAGTCTCCGAGTTTCCTTAGACCAACAAGTTGTCCTACACCTTTTTTTTACTGGTGGCAAAAAAAAAAAAAAAAAAAAAGGTGGAGAGCAACTTGTTGGTATATAGTTTCCTCTGACCCTTCACACCCCATTTTAGATATTTGGACATTTACCAACATAAGTGTCCAAATATCTAAAAATGGGGTGTGAAGGGTCAGAGGAAACTTGGACTAGCATCTTACAGTAAGTTGTACCACAAATATATATTTTTGCTTACCATTATTTTGCATGCCATATTCAATGTAAAATTCAAAAGGGGTGCAACACGTTGAATTTGAGCAATACCAGTGGTTACCACAAAAGATTTTACTAACATCTAGGCCCATTATGTGCCCACATTTTTTATTTAGTGCTACTTTCTATTTATGTAACCAAAACTTTTCATTTTTCATCCAACCACCTGATGTCGTTTGAGTCCTTCAGTCATGCACCATGTTTCTTGCGACCTAATGCGCTTGTTTCAGGATAATAACGTCATCAACTGTGTCACCAGCGTTCTTCAAGAGTGACTGGAATGAATCAAACAATAAAATCAGACAAAATGAGATTTAAACAGGTAATTTCATGTAATTTAAAACAATCGAAATGAAAATCTATATTTTCAATAATGCCTTATTTGTGTTAGACATTTTGGCCTTGAATTTTCTATTATGGCGCCATCGATCACATGATGGCTTTGTTTACATATTTTGAACAGGATAACTCACTTTGGGAATTTATACAACTAGTTAGCCAATGTGAATATTTGGTTTTAATCATGTGGGGTTCTTATACAACGTAAGAAAAATGTACTCTATAAATGTATATTCACTACAGACTTTTTTGTTTCAGTATTATTTCATAATGAACATATATTCTACATCAAAAGACATTGAATCTATTATAATAAAATGTGTATCCATTTCACCAGTGTCTACTTTTAAATGTCTCTCCCTCTGTCTCTCGTACAGTCTATTGAGTCATGTATTTATATGGTAAAGATTAAGCAAGCACTAATGTAAGTGCACAAACTGCATATAGAATTAATAGGAAAAAAAATTTCATTTTTAAATTTCATTTTTTTTTTTTATTTAAAAAACATGGAGATGCTATAAACTAATAATATCCATACCTTGACCTAACTGGCACATTCCGGTCATATGTCATGTGACTTTTTAGTCAGTGTCATGAACCATGGATGCCACTTCCAGAAATAAGTAAACTTACACACTCTCGGAAAAACGATAATTCTGAACTAATATACATGAATGCCAAAAGTTTTTTTAACAATGGTTAAATGAAGTAGATATAGTTGAACACTTTCTATGGTTATTTGAATAGATTCTCACAATGTTATAACGAACGCGTTGAAATTCACGTTAAGTGCATGGAAAGTGGTTGTTCGAGGATATGTGACTATTTGGTCATATTTCTATGCCCAATCACACTGAATAATTTTGTTTCTAACACCATTTTAGACCATGAAGTAAACTTTCAATTTATCTATAACTTAAAACCATATATATTGAGCAGCATCATAGAATTATAATATATTTGAACATCAACTACTAAAATTTTTTATTCATTATTCATGGTACAAATACTCAAAAATTTCAGGCATTTAGACGTAAAAATTCATCAGAGGAGATGCTCAAGACAGCTCGTCTATGTAGTGCTCATTTTATTACAGGTATTTAAATATTGGTTGCTACAGAACCAAAATTGTTTTGTTTTTTTTATTACCCAACCTACTGATAATTTCTTGATTTTATTACCCTACTGAATTGAACAAAATATCAACGTGTTAAAAATAAAGTTAACACAGGACTTTGAATTTCTGTACAATTTTGAACAGAGGAGTCCCATCTAAACATATTAATGTATGTAACATGTAATACTAAATACATGTACTGACAATATTCCTGAGTGACAATATTCGTAAACATTAATTTTGTTTTCTCAGAAAAGTAAAAACAAGATTTTCAAACAAATAACAACAAAAATGGCATCATCATCAGGGATGTTGTAATACCTCTGTATGTCCATTACTACATCTCCCTAAATCAATGGGTATAAATTCCTGAAACATTGTAGTTAAGTTGACCCTACTTTGAACATCTGCAATAAGGGTGTCATTAATGAATCCTGCACCTGGCATCCCAGGGAGTAGTCAAAGTTCAGATATATAAAAATATCATTTAGAATGACATATTCAAATATGACAAATTTTGCTTATGTCCCCTTGGTCACTGTTTAAGGGAAGAGGGGGAGTGGTGGGGGATATGTACGGGTTGGGGAGGGGGGTTGAAATATGCAATAAAAAACATGGGGATTTTTTATTAGAAGCCATTACATTCTATTTTACATTTTCACTTTTTTCAGGAAAGAGATCCAATAACCCAAGTCATCCTGATTTTGTCCCAACCATATTTGAATATACAGCTTCCAACCATCTAGAATCTACAAAGAAAGCTCAGCGCCTCCAAAGATTTAAATGTAGAGCAGCCACAACAGAAACAAAACTGACAGAAATACCAGCAGAGACTATGGATACAGAATCTGACAGCCAGACCATAATGGAGGTCAGTGAAAACAATGTATGTATATATATATATATATATATATATATATATATATATATATATATATATATATATATATATATATATATATATATATATATATATATATATATATATATATAACACTATCAGTAGGATAAATTTTGACTCAAGTTAATTATTAAACATGATTATTCTTCTTTGTACATGTGGAAAGATGATATTACAGTCATGAAGAAAACAGTGAATTTAAGTTAAATTATAGTTTAATAAACCATTTCAAAAATGGACATAATAAGAGCACATTTCATTCATTTATTCATTGTTCGTGAACTCAAGAAATACAGGATCATACCCAAATGTCATTTCAACTGCAATTAGCACAAATGTAAGATTCTGTTTGACAAACTTTCTGTGGGGTCATTATAACTTAATGAAACATTTTTCTTTTGCAGCAATGTCATGTTTCTGCTGTCTAGGTAATAGTAAAGATCCATTCTTGGGCCTACAGAAATCGATACCTGACAATGGTGCTGGATCTACATACAATAATTGTCATAAAAGAAAATCTTACTTTTTTACTTTTATTTTAGACATCTGTATATTTCATCACCAATTTTGTTCAACTGCCTTAACTGCCCAAAGTTTTTGCTTACTACTAGATTTCTTATCTTTCATTCAAATTAGCAAAGTATATGGCATAGATTTTTGAATGTTGGAAAAGAATCTTAATAATATGCATTTCAATTTTTTTTAACATCTTTTATCATCTACAAATTTGATAAAATTTAGTTAAGCCATTTACAAAAAATTGTTGCAGTTTGACCCCTGATAAATCATCATTGTAGTTCAGCAGCAATAAACCTGCCCAATGTAGATTTATTAACAACAATGTAGAATTACTATAACATAAACTCTGCTTTATCAGGGTTAGAGATACAACTTAATATAATGGGGGAGGGGGTCAATAAAACACAAAAAATGGTGGTCACAGAGGGAAGGTATATATATGTGGAATCGGGATAATAAACATCATTCTTGTCCAAATTTAAGTAGCCAGTCTTGGAAGTGATAGTTGTAGGTCATCAAATTTGGTTGCCAGTTGTAATTGACCACCCATTCACCATGCCCTGCATGGCCAATTCTAGAACGTGAAACTGCAGGATTGAAGTTAATGTGCAAAAATATTGCACAAAAAAAATGAACAGAATGCACAAAAATCATGCACCATATTTTCAAGCCCTATCTTATTTTTTGCATCATATTCTACTCATTCTTTCAAAGTGCTGGAGAGAATTTTGCCCTTAAATTATAATAGGCACTAAGCCAGTAATGTGCCCTAAAATATTATTCTCCTTTTGTATTTCGTTATAATTCTGCTACTGATATTCCTTGCAGGAACATGAAATTAATGAGTTACTGTTCATTAATTTATTTGCATGGATATCAATTTTTGTGGTTTTTGCAAAAAATGATATGTGTATCTGTATGTACATTTGTATATTGGGAAATGGGTCATAATTTTTTCTACAAAAGGATAATTGTTCATGAAGTCTTTGAATTCATGGTTTGTAGCAAAGACAAAATCCTTGAAAATTGGTATCCCACAAAAAATTGTGAGTTCCTTTTGTAAATGCTTATATAATAAGTATAATTAGTGCAATTAGTAAGAATACTGTCTTGTATGTATCATAAACTGCCAGTTAGTACATTATTCCTCTCAAGATAAGGCCAGGAGGCCTGCATTGTAAACTTTTTTAAAAGTATTGTGGGTGTACAACTTCCCCAAATTTTTCATAAGTGTGTCTGCATGTGTGGTGGGGATGTCTTATCATCAATTGCAGGCTTATAATTAGATAATTACAGTATTATTGATAGAAATATCAATTCAAAAGGAAATAAACACAAAAATATTGATAGTTTTGTCAGTAATGATGTTAGTTTTGCTCTGCCTAATCTAATAACCATTTTATACTCTAAACTGAGTTTGTATAGTGTCTTCAATTATGTGATGAATATTAAGCATATATTGTTTATCTAAACAGGAGTTACTCATCAGTTTGTACTGTTGTTGTCCTTTGATTCTAGATCTGATACACAAATGGAGTGGCTGATGCCATGATGTTGAATAATTATGTAATAAAATATTGTATTATTGTACTTTTGAATCTTAAATCTCATCTATCGCAAGAAATGTACATAACTTTTGGTTTCTGTATGCATATAATGTATGCATCATATCATCAGTGGTTTCTGTATGCATATAATGTATGCATCATATCATCAGTGGTTTGTTCTGCACCAGATTGCTAAATTAATAAAAAATAAGTGTGTTAGATTGGGGATAATGGTCTTGAGATAGAGGAATCATGGCTGTACTATTACAGTAGCAGATATCCATTTTCCAGCTCAGCTGATGTATTGCCATTGATGTGTTACAGTAACACTTCAATTATGTAATCAAATACAAGGCTAATATCTCTTGTTGAAACATTACATAAAATTGTTTAACTCATCTTTTAGCACATAATAAGTATCATTTGTGCCTTTTCTTTTTTGATTCCACTCACACAATTTACTTGTGCAAACAATCTTATTTAGAGTCAGTTGTGAACATACTTGCAACATAAACATCAAGGTAGCTACATGACTGCATGCAGAATCAAGTCTGTGTTAAAGAAAAAGGTATACAGTGGATTATTAAATTAGGATAGGGTTGTGTTAACACTGTGGATTGGGGGAGGGGGAGAAGGAGGAATTTAACAATGTAGAATCTTTAATAGGGATATCTCAAATTCGCAATCAGTATTAACAGAGTTTCTTGGTGGAATGCCCATGCAGAACATTACTATTTTAGTGTACCTTACTCATAACTATTATCCTACTTCAAATGGTGTAACAAATAGCATTTTGATTGGCACATCACTATTTAGCTACTCAGTTGTTTTTTTGGTTTTTCTTTTGTAACTACATACATGACCTCAAACCAGTTGCTATTTTTCTATCATTTAAATATCAGAACTTAGATTATCTATCTTTCAACCATATTTGAAATCTTATTCAATCCTTATAAAGATTCCAATATTTGTAATAAATACTTTTCCCTTTTAATGCATCATCTGTACTAAATGGGTATAATTTCCTTTAAAAGCAAATTATTTTTTAAACCTGCGGGAATGTGTAGAAAAAGAAAATAGTATATCAATGTGGAATAGGAAAATTCCAACCCTGGACTAATACTAGTAATTCATGGGCAGTAACTTGGCAAACCCTCATTCTGTCCACAAATTATGAGCTATTGGGTGTAATTTCCCTTTCCTATACCAACACATATGACAGATCTTAGGGTCCCAAAAGGATAACCCAGTCATTTCCCAACATGCAAAATTAACATACTTATTCATGTAATGGTCAGGTGCTTTATTTGTTACTCCATGAAGGTAACACTCTATGAAATATGTTTACCCTAAAGTGTCAATTCTTATGTAAGCATATTGTTATGTATGATGTTTATATAATATTATAAATATTTTAGGAAATTATGTTTCTTGACTTTAATATTTGCTTAAACCTTAATGTTAAGTATAATGTTGACATGTTTAGCTATTGTCCTTGAATTGGGTTGTTTACTTAGTATTTGAGTTCAAGGACGGTATTGGTAAACAAGTTGTTGATTCAACTTGAGGTCAAGGTTGATTTTGTTTACAGATAAAATCAGAATTTCCTTTAGAATATGTGTCAAAAGTCACATACAACATGATATTCTAGAACATTCTGTCATGTGACCTATATTTATATATACCATGTTTAGTAGACAGTTTTTCAGTTTTGATGTTAACATCAGTATTTAAAGAGCCATTACAGTTGTGAAAAATCATTTCCAAATTCAGTGCGAGGAATTATTTAAAATATTCATTGGATTATAAAAGTGCTCATAGACTTTTGGATTTTGAATTGATGATTTTAGGATTTATGTGAACTTATTGAAAGATATTGTGGAATACTTCATTTTGGCACATCAGCACATTAAAGACTACTGGCACACCAAGACATTAAAGACTAATGGCACATCAACACATTCAAGGATACAGTCATTCATTTGGAACATTCTATATTTAGGACTTGTGATTAGGACACTTAGGATTATTGGATTATTTGGATTTTAATACACGTTACTGTAAGTATTTTCTGAATTTTCAATTTAATTGTATAGAAATAAATTGCTTGTTGATTTTTACTTGATTTGTTGATTTCACTTTCTTTGTGTTGCATTTTTCTTAGACCACAGAGTCGTAACAATATCCATTTCAAGGCAGATGTGCAATTCCAGAATATTGCCCTCGAGTTTTAAGTAGTCAAATTATTACTTAGAGGTGATAAAACTTATGTGATCAATGATGGATCTACTAGTATTTATGTAGCTAGAATCTAAGATAATCATTCTATCATGCACATAGAATGAAAGAAGAAAAAGACACCTATGTAGGTATAATTTTCCAGGTCTGCAAAATTAAATCCAATGGGTGGCATCCCCTTTTACTTCAGTGTAGGAAATACCCCCCCCCCCCCCTACCGTCCCTGTGCTTTTTGCCCCCAGTGTGCAACTTGGTTGGCATGTGTTGATTAGCACAAGCTAATTATGAAGGGTTTAAGCATGATTTCAATTAAGCCCATGTATCTTAAGATCAGTACAATGAAACCGATTCATATAAAATTAGTACAGTTTGTATAATATATGGTAATTATTATGGTAACTGAAACTTTAAAAGTATAAGTATTAGCACAAACGGATAGGAATTTGTTAAATGACTGAACTTATTTATAATGAATGAAACATATATTATGGAAAAAAAAGAAACCTTTTAACATATATTTATAGTATGGGCCCGTTCGATTCTGAATCGTACTCCACCTTCGGTCTACAAATTATTTACCTCGGCCAGTTACGATCTAGCTGAGGATTATTTAATCTCTTTATACCTTACAAAATTTCAAATCAAACCTTGTTCCGTCTACGCATACTTTTTTAATTTGGAAAAATAAAGTTGTAAACGGCGAGTGCAAAGTTAACGAAAATACTATTTATAGTACAAGCACTGCCTAATACACGTCGCAAGGTGCATGGATGCGACGTGGATCCTCGTGCAGGTAAAACTAAAAGTCGGTACATTTATACGAAAAAAAATCTCGATCAAAATTGATAAATGAAACCTTGATGCATCGCTCGTTTTATCATCGACAACAGTGGTAAGTGCCCGGAAATTTTAATCAACATCATGAAATTCTCAGCTTTTAATAAGAAATCATATATTTTGTTCAATTTTATTTACAAGCAACATTCCCAGTACACTATAAATAACAATATTCATTTTAGATTTCGATCAGCGAAAATGTCACTAATGCCTACTGGTGGCAACACTTTAATAAATAAATACTAATTTTTTTCAAGTGAAATTTGTGTTTTAGTTCTATCTTTTAATTCGGTTTCAGTGTAATCATCTTAAATGCAGTATGCCCTCTTGTATTCAAAGGTGCAAAATGTCATAACCGTCTCAGCAATGTTCGTGAGCGTTTTCGTGAGAACCTAATTAAGTACCGACCGTGTTTTGATCTACGGACTTGCGGAAGTATTTGTTGTGTTGTTACACTCAGTTAAAAGCAGACCTGCTTCGTATTATCACGTTAATTACATTTTTTGTACCAGATCAAATAAAGGGGGTGGAATAAAATAAAAGTTAAAAGGCATGCCAATCCTACCTGCATAAGAGATAGCAGTCTCGGCCGTGTGTCAGGTCAACTCATTTCAATTGATCAATCAAACACTGCTATAAATATTATTATGTAAGTAATATGATTAAACTACCTTAAATTAGCCTACTCATTCACAAATGTGATCAAAGATAGCAAGGCAACAAAGCGAAATGAGTACTTGATGTATAAAAAACTTTGTTTCACAGATATGGTTCATTATGGAGAAGAGAGTTCCAGAGTTTGCAATGAACTTAAAATTTCTAAATTGGCACTCAGAGATTTCCTCAAGGCTGAGAACAAGTTTCACTATTACTTGCAATTAAATCACTGCATCCATATTTCACTAATAGAACAATAAAAAAGAGTTTCGACGTTGACGGTTGTTACACAAAGTAAATGTCCCTAGTTTTGGAAAAAAAAGGAATCTTGTTTGTTGTGAATCAGCAACAACAAAAATCAGTGACGTATTACACAATGTTTTGGCGTACATGTGTTGTTGAAACCACTTGGACTAATATTTCAGAGGTTGGGTGTCTTGAAAATAAAGGTAATTTATACAGATAAGCAAACAACTGCATTAGAAAAAAGCTCTTTATTGACAATTATTCCCAATGCAATTATAAAACGAGTATTCAGGTATTCAACAGCCCCCCCCCCCCCGCAGTTTTCTCGATGTCCAGCGGGGATGGCATCCCCTTCTTAATTTTTGTGAGGTCCCTCGATAACTCACTCCCTCGCTTATAGTGCAGTGTATGTTTTGGGACCCGGTTGTGCGCGAGTTATCAAGAGAGAGGTGTATATAGTGCACTCCGCCAGAGGCAAATCTCTAAACCTCATCTAATTTATTTGTATTTTACAACATCAGAGGTTATTCTCCCAGTGATGAAAATGGCTGAGTATTATTCCGATTGACACCAACAGAGGACCATCTCATTCGCAACTTTGAGGTCAATCTTACAGATCATACCTCGAATGTATGTCGTTAGATCCCATTTGGACCACTTTGGCTATTTAAACTACGATTGATCTATTTTTTTTTTCTTAATTTGTAACATACCCTACAGTCAATCCAATCGCAGAAATAGCCAAGGTAGTTGGAATAGATTAAGGTGTCTTTTTTTGCGGAGATATTTCCGACTAACAAAATGTATGATTTTTTTCAGTAAATAACTACACCAACATACATCCGAGGCATATTTTAGTCATGCAGAAATAACAGAAGCAGATTCATTTGAGACAGTGAAATACATGGTTTCTTACTGATATATGCACCACAATTTTAACTGAAAATTCAAGTCACTTTACTTAATTCATCTTGATGAGCACTTACGTGTTTTTTGGTTTTAAAAAAAAATACCATTAATAATTCATGTAGAACATTATTCAAGTGTATGATATGGTCACTACTGCAAAATAAGGTTTACCTATAAATCATACATGTAATATTATATCATGTGATTTATAGGTAAATTGTAAGCAACAATACGAGCCGCTGTGACTGCATGAAAGATAAAGACCCGAGTTTTTAAACATTAGTCGTACAAGGGATAACGTCAAAATACTTAGATGTAAAAACAGTGCCATAAAGTAATTCATGATATCAAACAGTGGCACACTAGGCTACCTGACTTAAGTATAGGTAGTCCAGACCCGACATTTTGGTAGCCCCTGGGCCACCTACAATATATAGTAACCAAGACTGGACATATTGGAAGTCCTCAGGCTGCCTGACTTTAATATATGTTAGCCCAGACACGACATTATGGTAGTACCTGGGGTTCTTGCCTTCAGTATATGATATCCCAGACTCACCATTATGGTAGATCCTGGGCTACCTGACTTTAATATATGATAGCCTAGACCAAACATTCTGGAAGCCAATGGGCTACCTGACTTAAATATATGATAGTCCAGACCTAACATTCTGGAAGTCAATGGGCTTCCTGACTACTGTATATGGTGGCCCAGACCTAACATTCTGGAAGCCAATGGGCTACCTGACTATTGTATATGATGGCCAAGGCCCAGCATTCTGGAAGTCAATGGGCTACCTGACTATTGGATATGGTGGCCCAGACCTAACATTCTCTTAGCTCCTGGGCTCCAGTCACAAGATTTATCAGAACATGCTGAGATGATTTGGACGCACTCAAAAATTTCTTTGGCTTAGATAAGGGATTAAACAAGGTGTGGGTTGGTTGGTTGGTTGTTATGGTTTTAATGCCATTATTCAGCATATGATAGGCTATACACGGCGGCCAGTATATTTGGTGGAGGAAGAACCAGAGAAAACCCTGGGAAGAACTACTGACCCACGGGAAGCTACTGGCAAGCTTTCTCACTTACCCACATTGGTCGAGCCCAAGACTCGAACCCACGCTGACAGAGGTGAGATGTCAGTGATCTGTAAAGGCGAGCGCCTTAGACCACTCAGACACCTGGGGCCCCGCAAGGTGTGGGGGATCTGTAGGTAAATAAGTAAAACATTATTCTTCGTTGTATGTCCCAATATTGATGAAACTTTGCAACAGTTAAATCTTACAGCCATCTGCCTTTTATTAAGTATAGATTTGTGGGGTTACTGAAAATAACTGACTGGTAATGATATGCATGTTTAGTTGGTTTTTCTTCTACTTTGAGATGAGAGAGATATTCCTGGTAGTATAGTCAACTATAGGCTGACTGTAATTGAAATTTGTCTTATTCTGTTTCAAGAGGCTGAAGCTACATGCATATACATGTCTGCAAGGTATGAGCTCTAAATCATAATCATGTACCGTATATACTCGTGTATAAGCTGAGTCCAAATGCAAACAACATAGACCCTGATCTGCCATTGCATAATGCACCGGCAGATTAGGGTCTATGTTGTTTTTTTTACTGATCAGTCCTTACAAACCGCCTAGACCCAGATCTGCCAGCGCATTATGTGACGAGAGATCTGGGTCTATGCAGTTTGCAGTTGGTATGGGCTTATAATGGAGTATATATGGGAAGTATTTACATTTTTTTATTCTTCAAATCTGGGTATTTTTTTGGTGATCTCTCATTCAGCTGAGGTGAAAAGTCAGTCATCGTTGCTATGCTATCATCAACTTTAGGACCTAAATTTGCAGTACTGGCTGTAATCCAAGAATTGCAGGTTCAATACCAGCACAGGCCAGTCTGGGTCAGCTGCCTCGGTGTGTCCTTGCCAAAAGGCTCTTAGATCAGCTAGAAATGTGTTAAAACCACCATTAAAACCAATTAAAAAAACCAAAACATTCATAATAATGATTAACAAAATGGAAAAGACAGTTTTTCACTACACCAAAGATGTTGTTCTAGGGAAACAACAAAGACTGGTGCATTACATCAACAAAAACAATTTGCAACATTGTTTGTATAGCTTTTGGATCTTTGACAAACATATCTTCACAGCATTTTACCTGTAGTCATTTTGAAATATATTTTCATGAAAATCTTTAAAAAGGTATAAAGCTTTGTCTGATTTAAATAAACTGCATTACAGAATATCTCAAAGTTTAGAAGCTGTATATCCTGAACAGTACACCATTGTCACAAATGCATTCATATGTTCAGATATTAATACACACATCATCATTATGGTTATTTAGATGGGCAGGTTCACAAAGTCCCATTTCTGCCCTTGTCATCATGGTGATTGAAATGAACAAGGTCACAAAGTCCCAGTTCTGCCTTTTTTATCATGGTTATTTAATGAAGGACTCTAGTTAGGGGGTGCTGTTATAATGAAGGACTCTAGTTAGGGAGTGCTGTTGTAATGAAGGACTATAGTTAGGGAGTGCCATTATAATGAGGGACTATATAGTTAGGGAATGCTGTTATAATAAAGGACTGTATTAAGGAGTGCTGTTATATTGAAGAACTCTAGTTACGGTGTGCTGTTATAATGAAGGACTATAGTTAGGGAGTGCCATTATAATGAAGGACTATAGTTAGGGAGTGCTGCTGAAATTAAGTCCTGTATAGTTAGGGAGTGCTGTATTAGAGAGTGCTGTTGTAATGAAGGACTCTATAGTTAGGGTGTGCTGTATTATGATATAAAAGGAACTTCTTGCAACCTGTGTGCCATTTCTTAACAGTCAAGTATTGACTAAATTATTATTTCCAGGTAAGATGATGTGTACTGTTCTGAACCAGGAAGATAAGAAGACATTGATGACATGATGAGTGAAAAGGAGAGTCTGCATTGTCACCCATTGGTATTGTATTAAACCCTAATTGTTGTCCAGTTTTCCTTTAAAAATTGTATTGAGGAATTTAGGATCTTAAAATGTGCTTTTATCATTAATATTTAGCTGTGACAAAACATTTACCATCAATATTCAGCTGTGACAAAACATTTACCATCAGTATTTAGCTGTGACAAAACATTTACCATCAATATTCAGCTGTGACAAAACATTTACCATCAGTATTCACCTGTGACAAAACATTTACCATCAATATTCAGCTGTGACAAAACATTTACCATCAGTATTCACCTGTGACTTAACATTTACCATCAATATTTAGCTGTGACAAAACATTTACCATCAGTATTCACCTGTGACAAAACATTTACCATCAATATTTAGCTGTGACAAAACATTTTCCATCAATATTTAGCTGTGACAAAACATTTACCATCAGTATTCAGCTGTGACAAAACATTTACCATCAGTATTCACCTGTGACAAAACATTTACCATCAATATTTAGCTGTGACAAAACGTTTACCATCAATATTTAGCTGTGACAAAACATTTACCATCAGTATTCAGCTGTGACAAAACATTTAACATCAGTATTTAGCTGTAATAAAGCATTTACCATCAGTAGTTAGCTGTGACAAAGCATTTACTATCAATATTCAGCTGTAACAAAGCATTTACCATTAATATTTAGCTGTAACAAAACATTTTCCATCGATATTCAACTGTAACAAAGCTGATAAAATGGATATTTGTGATGACAAAACAAAATTAAATGTCATTGCATCATCAAATACAAAATTATTGTCTCCATTCTGATGTATCTGGATATTTATGTTGTTATGACTATAGGTCTTAAAAATATGTAACAGAAAGAAAGTAAAACCAACAATGTAAGTAAAATCAACAAGCAATTTATTTCCCTATAATAGAAAGTGAAATTCAAAAGATACTTACAATATTGTGAATCAAATTCCAAATAATCCTAAATGTCCTAATCACAAGTCCAAAAATATAAAATTTCTGAATGAGTTCCAGTAGTCTTGAATGTCCTGATATTACATAGAATGTCTTTGAATGAGTTCACAGAAATCCAAAGTAATGTATTAATTGAAAAAGCAGTGAGCACTTTAGTAATTCCAACAAATATATTATGTAAATAATTCCTCTTGAATTATATCTGATTTCAGCGGCACAGTGTAAAATCTGATCTCAAATGGATTCCCACAGACCATATCTAAAACGGGAATGAATTATTTGTTTACCAGATCCCTATTTATACACATTTCCACTTGACCATTATCAAGATGATGTGAAGCAATAAAATGGAAAGAAAAGTAGTCTAACTGTCAACACGACTGGCCTTGAACTCAAATGCTTGTAAACATTCTGTTGACAAGTGACCAGAATCTAAAGTGCAGCTCACCTTGGGGCAATATTTAAACACACATTATAGATTAAATGTACATAACAATGTGCAGAAACTGTAAATATGTCTCATTTTGTGTAGCTTATGTTATAGGGTGTGTCATGATATCACACAATAGTGCAAGCATTTCTAACTATATATCATAGAAAGCATGTTACATATCCATATATATTGTACTAATACTACCACATCTGTTACCATTGCTGTTTCGAAAGTCACAACTACCCTTATTTTAATGTATTAAATAAATTTTCCCAGCAATCTTCATTATCATTATCATCATTGTTGTCATCATCATTGTCATCACTTGATTTTATATATTGAGCATACAAATAAAATCACTTAATGAATAAGTCCTGCCTGCACAAATAACAATTTCTTTTACAGCATGCTGAGTTAAATGAATATGGCATTGACAACTCAACACAGATGGACCTAACCATCTTAGTCTACCTGAACTTGTGTGAGGGTATGTAAATACAGTATGATACATATTGACTCTCAAAATATGCAACATCACAGTGTTCAAAATGAACTATTTTTGGAGGTGGCGAGTATTTGCTGCATTGACTAATAATGGATTGAAAAATCACTTGCCAGGTACCAAACTTGAAAAATTAGTGCTAGATTGGTAGATCTGGGCATGGGTGTAAATTCCTGCATAAATGGTATATGCAGATGTGATGCTGATTCGGGTCTCTGGGCTGAGGTGAGCGGTGGGTGTAAATTCCTGTATAAATGGTATGTACAGATGTGATGCCGGTTTGGGTCTCTGTGGGTGAGATGGATGGTGGTTGTAAGTTCCTATATAAATGTTGATTCTGGTCTTATTTGTCAAGCTTTTGGTATATGAATATGTGTTTTCTTCAATTTCTGAAACATTATTTGGTAATGATCTCAGATTCTCAATACATGAACATGTCTATAATGGATCACCTCATTTAAATCACCTCAAAGTAGTGATTATACCCAAAATTAATGGGGGTGGGGGGTGGCAACAAAATGAATGTATTTCAAACATGAGCTGAAATGGATGTGTTTACAGATACTGGTGACACTACATAAAAAGAGTTTGCTTTAACCCTTTAGCTGCCACTGCTGCATCTATGTGTCACTTGTAAATAGCTCCTCAATCCCAGTGCCACATATATGTGATGCCGATAACACTTGTTTCCTCTCCACTGACGCATATATGCATATAGTTCAGCAGTACTCGAAATCCCAGTGTAGCATATATTCGTACCTTACCCCTATGTTAACTGAACATTGATTGGTTGAAAGTACAGAAGTTTACATATTTTTGATTATAATAACCAATCAGAGAACTGTTTACTCAACATTTTGATACAAAGTTTGAAATATGAGGTTAAATTTAGACACAAAGGAAGGGCTTTTCCACACTTTACGAAACAAGTGTAGTTGAGATAAACAAAGATGGATTCCAATTCAGACGTAAGCAAGTTTTTAAAGGTTTAATCCAAGCGATACAGAAGAGTTTAATGGATCAACCTTAGAAACTGGATCAGATATAGATTTTAGTCCAGATTCTACACCAGATGTGAGTGATTTTGAATCAGATGACGAGGAACCCATAGTCCCACTTGCAGAATGGAGTGATGACATTGCCTTGTTCGAGATCGATCTTTTCTTTTCTGATGTTGGTTCAACTGTTGAGCTTGGACCACTCTTGGAGAAATGTCTGGAAAATTATGACCCTCCCAAAAATCAGTCAATTGATGAAGGTATGATTGCTTATAAAGGAAGACTGTCATTTAAACAATACCTTCCAGCGAAACCCACACAATTTTATATGTACATATGTAAATATTGGATTTATTTTGTGGGATTCAAAACAGTCTACATGTACGGGATTTCTTGTATGATGGGATGTAGGAGTATGAGAAAGTGGAAATATATAGATAACAGACACTATACAAGGTAAGCTGTTTTTTATTTCAATAACTAACGAAATAATGAAAATAAATGTAACCATGTTTTTACTGTCAGTTTCAGTAGTCAGACATGATGATGCTCTAGGATTCAGCCTAGCAACCAGCCTCAGTAGTCTTAGCTGCTGATATGATAACACTCAGCAGTAGTGAAGCTGAACAACAGCTGTAGTAGCTGAAGGGTTAAACAAACACTATTGAGTCAGATTATTTCATGCGGTGTCACCAGTACATATGGCAAATGAAGTGACTGACTAGAGCATAAATATGGATATGAATTTCAAATTGTATAATGTGACATAGTACCTTTTTGGGAAGTTTCTTTGTCTTTCTCTTTCTCTCTTTCCTTTGGATCATTGGATCAATTTTCCTTAGAGTCATCTCTTAAAATAGCTCATTTTTCCTGAACTTTACAGGGGAGGTAACAAACTAAAATTTTTGGTGGCAGATTTTATACTTAGCAGCTGTAGATGCTGTCCTGTTAGCACATTATACAATGGGTATATGAGTTTACATGCTGTCCTGCTGGCACATTATGCAGTGTGTGTGTGGGTCTACATGCTGTCCTGCTAGCACATTATACATTGGATATAATAGTCTACATCCTGTCCTGCTAGCACATTATACAATGGGTATATGGGTCTACATACTGTCTTGCTAGCACATTATACATTGGGTATAAGAGTCTACACGCTGTCCTGCTAGCACATTATACAATGGGTATATGGGTCTACATCCTGTCCTGCTAGCACATTATACATTGGGTATAAGAGTCTACATGCTGTCCTGCTAGCACATTATACAATGGGTATATGGGTCTACATCCTGTCCTGCTAGCACATTATACAATGGTATAAGAGTCTACATGCTGTCCTGCTAGCACATGATACAATGGGTATAAGAGTCTACACGCTGTCCTGCTAGCACATTATAGAATGGGTATAAGAGTCTACACGCTGTCCTGCTAGCACATGATACAATGGGTATAAGAGTCTACATACTGTCTTGCTAGCACATTATACAATGGGTATAAGAGTCTACATGTTGTCCTGCTAGCACATGATACAATGGTTATAAGAGTCTACATGCTGTCCTACTAGCACATTATACAATGGGTATAAGAGTCTACATGCTGTCCTACTAGCACATTATACAATGGGTATAAGAGTCTACATGCTGTCCTACTAGCACATTATACAATGGGTATAAGAGTCTACATGCTGTCCTACTAGCACATTATACAATGGGTATAAGAGTCTACATGTTGTCCTACTAGCACATTATACAATGGGTATAAGAGTCTACATGTTGTCCTGCTAGCACATTATACAATGGGTATAAGAGTCTACATGCTGTCCTGCTAGCACATTATACAATGGGTATAAGAGTCTACATGTTGTCTTGCTAGCACATTATGCAGTGGGTATAAGAGTCTACATGCTGTCCTGCTAGCACATTATAGAATGGGTATAAGAGTCTACACGCTGTCCTGCTAGCACATTATAGAATGGGTATAAGAGTCTACATACTGTCTTGCTAGCACATTATACATTGGGTATAAGAGTCTACACGCTGTCCTGCTGGCACATTATAGAATGGGTATAAGAGTCTACATACTGTCTTGCTAGCACATTATAGAATGGGTATAAGAGTCTACATGCTGTCCTGCTAGCAAATTATAGAATGGGTATAAGAGTCTACATGTTGTCCTGCTGGCACATTATACAATGGGTATATGGGTCTACACGCTGTCCTGCTGGCACATTATAGAATGGGTATAAGAGTCTACATGCTGTCCTGCTAGCACATTATACAATGGGTATATGGGTCTACACGCTGTCCTGCTGGCACATTATAGAATGGGTATAAGAGTCTACATGCTGTCCTGCTAGCACATTATACAATGGGTATAAGAGTCTACACGCTGTCCTGCTGGCACATTATAGAATGGGTATAAGAGTCTACATGCTGTCCTGCTAGCACATTATACATTGGGTATAAGAGTCTCTACATGCTGTCCTGCTGGCACATTATACAATGGGTATAAGAGTCTACATGCTGTCCTGCTGGCACATTATAGAATGGGTATAAGAGTCTACATGTTGTCCTGCTGGCACATTATACAATGGGTATAAGAGTCTACATGCTGTCCTGCTGGCACATTATAGAATGGGTATAAGAGTCTACATGCTGTCCTGCTAGCACATTATACATTGGGTATAAGAGTCTCTACATGCTGTCCTGCTGGCACATTATACAATGGGTATAAGAGTCTACATTCTGTCCTGATGGCACATTATACAATGAGTATATGGGTCTACATGCTGTCCTGCTAGCACATTATACAATGGGTATAAGAGTCTACATGCTGCCCTGCTAGCACATTATACAATGGGTATAAGAGTCTACATGCTGTCCTGCTAGCACATTATACAATGGGTATATGGGTCTACATGCTGTCCTGCTAGCACATTATACAATGGGTATAAGAGTCTACATGCTGTCCTGCTAGTACATTATAGAATGGGTATAAGAGTCTACATGCTGTCCTGCTGGCACATTATACAATGGGTATAAGAGTCTACACGCTGTCCTGCTGGCACATTATACAATGGGTATAAGAGTCTACACGCTGTCCTGCTGGCACATGATACAATGGGTATAAGAGTCTTCATGCTGTCCTACTAGCACATGATACAATGGGTATAAGAGTCTACATGCTGTCCTGCTAGCACATTATAGAATGGGTATAAGAGTCTACATGCTGTCCTACTAGCACATTATACATTGGGTATAAGAGTCTACATGCTGTCCTGCTAGCACATTATACATTGGGTATAAGAGTCTACATGCTGTCCTGCTAGCACATTATACATTGGGTATAAGAGTCTACATGCTGTCCTGCTAGCACATTATACATTGGGTATAAGAGTCTACATGCTGTCCTGCTAGCACATTATACAATGGGTATAAGAGTCTACATGCTGTCCTGCTAGTACATTATACAATGGGTATAAGAGTCTACACGCTGTCCTGCTGGCACATTATACAATGGGTATAAGAGTCTACACGCTGTCCTGCTAGTACATTATACAATGGGTATAAGAGTCTACACGCTGTCCTGCTGGCACATTATACAATGGGTATAAGAGTCTACACGCTGTCCTGCTAGCACATTATACAATGGGTATAAGAGTCTACATGCTGTCCTGCTAGCACATTATACATTGGGTATAAGAGTCTACACGCCTTCCTGCTAGCACATGATACAATGGGTATAAGAGTCTACACGCTGTCCTACTAGCACATTATAGAATGGGTATAAGAGTCTACATGCTGTCCTACTAGCACATTATACAATGGGTATAAGAGTCTACATGCTGTCCTACTAGCACATTATAGAATGGGTATAAGAGTCTACATGTTGTCCTACTAGCACATGATACAATGGGTATAAGAGTCTACATGCTGTCCTACTAGCTCATTATACAATGGGTATAAGAGTCTACATGCTGTCCTGCTGGCACATTATACAATGGGTATAAGAGTCTACATGCTGTCCTGCTGGCACATTATACAATGGGTATAAGAGTCTACATGCTGTCCTGCTGGCACATTATACAATGGGTATAAGAGTCTACACGCTGTCCTGCTGGCACATGATACAATGGGTATAAGAGTCTACATGCTGTCCTACTAGCACATGATACAATGGGTATAAGAGTCTACATGCTGTCCTGTTAGCACATTATAGAATGGGTATAAGAGTCTACATGCTGTCCTACTAGCACATTATACATTGGGTATAAGAGTCTACATGCTGTCTTGCTAGCACATTATACATTGGGTATAAGAGTCTACATGCTGTCCTGCTAGCACATTATACATTGGGTATAAGAGTCTACACGCTGTCCTGCTAGCACATTATAGAATGGGTATAAGAGTCTACATGCTGTCCTACTAGCACATTATACAATGGGTACAAGAGTCTACACGCTGTCCTGCTGGCACATTATAGAATGGGTATAAGAGTCTACATGCTGTCCTTCTAGCACATTATAGAATGGGTATAAGAGTCTCTACATGCTGCCCTACTAGCACATGATACAATGGGTATATGGGTCTACATGCTGTCCTACTAGCACATGATGCAATGGGTATATGGGTCTACATGTTGTCCTGCTAGCACATTATAGAATGGTTATAAGAGTCTACATGCTGTCCTACTAGCACATGATACAATGGGTATAAGTGTCTACATGCTGTCCTACTAGCACATGATACAATGGGTATATGGGTCTACATGCTGTCCTACTAGCACATGTTACAATGGGTATATGGGTCTACATGCTGTCCTACTAGCACATGATACAATTCGTATATGGGTCTACATGCTGTCCTACTAGCACATGATACAATGGGTATATGGGTCTACATGCTGTCCTACTAGCACATGATACAATGGGTATATGGGTCGACATGCTGTCCTACTAGCACATGATACAATGGGTATATGGGTCTACATGCTGTCCTGCTAGCACATGATACAATGGGTATATGGGTCTACATGCTGTCCTACTAGCACATGATACAATGGGTATATGGGTCTACATGCTGTCCTGCTAGCACATTATACGACGGGTATAAGAGTCTACATGCTGTCCTGCTAGCACATTATACAATGGGTATATGGGTCTACATTTCTGCAGTAGCGTGTGTATTATAAATAGGTAAATAATATATGAGCTGCAACACAAGAAAACATCCCTTGAGACAATATTATGTATATATATATATATGGTCCACGTTTGGCAATGTTAAGTCTTCAGTTGTGTGCGGTGTCTTGTTTGTTGTATTTTGTTTTGTTTGGATTTAGCATGATAAAGTTGTATTGCAATAAATCAAATCCAACCCAGAGATTATATTTTTCTGCTTTCCTTGATTATTTGAAAGCAAAGAATAAGGGATGATATATATATTGGTTCTAATGTTATTATTTAACCAGCTTTTTTTAAAAATTTATATATGGAGTATTGTCATGGATTTAGCTAAAGAGAACAACATTATTTGAGTACTTTTTGTCAGAGGATTTGGATTTATGAAACTCGTCAACTTGAGGGCATATGAAAACTTGCCCTGAGTCAAATTCCACAAGCCCTGGCCCAAATTCCATGTGCCTGAAAGGAACCTTTTTTTACTATTATTTTGACACAACTTTGAAATTCCTGTACTTCAAATATGACAAGAAATAAACAAAAATCATATTAAATTGACTCATGTGTTTCTTCGCCTTGCAGAATATTTCACATAAAGCAATATTTTTCTCCAGGTCCTGATGTCAACCATTGTCCAATTGCTCCAGTGCTCAAATAATTTTTCAGACACAGGCACAGGGCAAGTCTCTTAAAAAAACAACAAAAAAACATGACCTGACTTAAAGTCTACTTGCTCGAGAAGGTCATATTTTTTACTATTATTTTGACACACCCACTCCATTCAGAAAAATTGAATGGTCGGTCCCTTATAATTGTGATATTGGTCACTGAACCCTTGTTCACATTCTGCTAAAGAGGGACTCACAAACAACGATGTTTCCAACAATTTAACCATTTCTGCATGCTCAGGTGGCAAATTCTGAATACCGTTAATTGTGGCATACAACTCTGCTCTTGCAATTTCTGTCTATGCCTTGAGGTCGATGTACAGTGTGTATTTCATCACGTTCTGTATGTAGGGATAAGTATTTGGGGGCCTTGGAGTAATTTTGTTTTCTGAACACTGCAAAAATCTCCATGTCTCTTGAAAGATGAAAATAAAAATGAAGTAGGAGAGGAATTGATTTTTGAAAAGAAAATAGCAATCAGTAAAAACAGTAGCTTGAAATTCATGTGATAGTACTGTGGATATGTCACAATTACAGAAGGTACACACTCTGTATCAATAGAATCAGTGGCTACCATCTCTTTGAACTAAATGGATTTAAATATAATGTTATGATCTCAGTTCCTTTAAGGTGAAAAAACATTGTATTTGGGGGTTTTATAAGTAGCTAATCCCCTAGCTTAGCTTATTTGTCAAACAATTGCATAGGTACTGCTTGATATATTTTAACCAGCAATGCATCACTAAGTCAGCCTGAGCAAGGGACAGTTCATTATTATTCATGCTGTACATGTGAATGCTAATTATATGTAACCAGTGAAATATGGAGAACAGAAATTGTACTGTTCCCCATTCATAATTCATATGCTTCACTTTGTACACACAAAGTTTATAGCTTTTGATACAATTAAGCAGATGATCATAGTATCGAGGGATTTGCAGATGAGGTCCAACAGGGAGCTGAGTATTAATAATTTACAAGTGTCTTTCAAAAACTTCAAAATAAAAATTCAGCATTTCATTGGCGGCTCAAGCTTTTTTTAAAGCAAGTTAGATATGACTTTTTGGGGGGAGAGGCCCGATAGGCAAATCACTTATAATATGAGAGGGACCCTGGGTGTCAGACTATCGATTTTGTTAGCTCTGAAGTTATGAACTACCATATTTTTCAGATGATAGGACCGTGCTTGATGATGAGCCTATCCTCAACTAAGAGTTAAAGCCGTGTCTAATGATAAGCTCCCACTCCCATTTTATTACATTTACAAGACAGCTTCTGGGCTTATCATGGGAGAAATATTATGCCATATATATAGGCCGAGTCCAACTGCAAACTGCACAAACCCTGATCTGCCATTGCATAATGTGCTGGCAGATCTGGTTCTATGCAGTTTGTTAGAAGTAATCAGTAGAACAAACCATGTAGATCCAGATCTGCCAGCGCAGGGATTTAAAATTTTTATAAAAGTCAACTTGCTTGGGGCAAGCTGACTGGATAATTGAACTTGCCCTTGGGAAATGTGAGTTTACTCTAAACATAATTAATATCCCAACATGAGTACAAAAATAAGAAAAATAAATTATGGGATATTTTAAGGAAATTCCATTTTTTTGGCTAGATAAAATAGCAGACTCATCTCGTCAAGTATGTCAACAATATTTGACAAGTTGACTTTTGAGATTGAGAACACTTATTTTTATCAATTTAATTGTTTGCCAAACAGTAAGTATTTATCGGTCTCCTGTAATTATCACGTATACAACATATAATAAAAATGACTTGGGGTGCTACATTTTTGGTACAGTGACACGCTTTGAAAGAAATCCTCATGGTGGTTAATCGTTAGAGATGAGTGCCTTTATTTTGAAACACACCGGTCAAATAAATGTCACAAGTTATATTATTAACCCATTAACACCTGTTCGCCCTAAAATCGGTGACATGCATCAAAACAATCTTTGACAAGCTGATTGTTTACAGTCAGCAGGTTCACAAGCTGCCCGAGGCTAGGTTAGGACATGGAAGTTGGCAAATCCCAGATACATACAAAAATTACGATTAAAATGTAACAGTTAAGTTAAAATATAAATATTTATTCCTTATTTGTCAACGAAAAGCTTTAAATAGTAAATATTCACATTATCACGTCTGCACGAGAAAATGTGAGACTGACCTTGACATTGACTACAAGATGAAAATGACATACGATAGATTAAAGAAACTTGGCCAGTTATGTGATAGAAGAATGTGGTAGATATAAACACTAAATAAAGGTTCTGATATATGTACTGTGGCCAGATTGCAGGGTATAAAACTTGCAGAACATGAAGCATTACAAACGGAACACGACCCACTTCTCATTCTCTCTATCAATTTTGGGGATTTGCTTGCAGGCAAGTCCCTTGGAAACTTGAGTTTGCCTGAGCTGAATTTGAGCTTGTTCCAGGAGGCAGGCAAGACGATTTGTAAATCCCTGCAGCGCATTATGCAGTGGCAGATCAGGGTCTATGTTGTTTGCAAATGTACTTATACGCGAGAATATGTGGTAACTGTATTGATTGGAACTATTTATGTTAAAAAAATTTTTTATTATTATTATTATTCTTAGAGAAATTGAGAAAATAGTCAAATCAAGGTGTAGTTCATTACTTGATGTGACTTATGAAGTGCATGTATGTAAATCTGAGAAACAAGATTGCTCAGTTGGTAGAGCATTCAACTTGTAGCCAATGGGTCACGAGTTTGAACCTCATTGCCGATGGACTATTTCAAGTACCCTTGAGCAAGGTACTTAGCCTCAGCTCAGTTTGTTTGATCTGTTGTTTGTGGAAAAAAAAGCTGATAATAGCTAATGTTACTTTTAAAAAAAGCCAGGTTAAATTAAGATTATTGTTATTATTATTATTATTATTATTATTAAATCTGTATTGTCTTGAGATTCAAAAGGTTAACCATACCGTATTATCATTAATTGTTGATACCCTCTAATTCTTGTATACAATGTCAATTCATAAAAATCCTACATATTTTTATACTTTCATTTCTGTCAACTCATTATTTTTTTTACCAATTTATATTCATTTTGTGGTTGCTACAAACCAGTGATGCTTCCATGGAAATGATAGGACTCCTTCTCCAATCCATGAAGTCAAGTGCTGTTGAAAATATAATTTTTTATGCAAAAACCAAGAAAATTGATGCCAAAGAAATTCAAGGTTTTCTTATCAAAACACATGTACTTGAAAAATGTTGGTTGTGAGGAATCTTAGCCAAAAATGTAATTAATATTCTTTCTGTAATTATCTGTGAACTTGAAAGAAAATAAAATAAAAAATGTTTGGAAAGCTGCAGTCAAAAGAGTCAATACACCAAATTGTCTTGATTATGTGATACAAAGTCATGGATGTTGCTAAGTTGTATATTCTATTTGTCTTAGATTGAAGAGTAACAAGACTTGTCAAGATCATATTTTATTGTATTGTTAAATTGTATATTTCTATCTGCATGTAATAATATCAAGATAATGGATAGGTCATGATGTTTATTGCTTGCAGTAAGAGGATGGTGGAATGTCAAAACACACTGCTGCCAAGAGATGAACATTTTCTTCCTCTCTGGTCAGTCAAGTCAGAACAGTCAAAGGGAGATAATTCTCCCGGTCTCATGCACCACCAGCCTGAGTCCAGCTGATATACAGCAGTACCTTCATGTCATCAAGGTGGATAACTCTCCAACAAAGGGGTGGGTATAATACATGATGGCATTCTTACAATATTCCATGCAAACTGTGCTCCCTAAAAATTTAGAATTAACCATACTGTTTTATAAATTAGTTGAACTTTACATTGGGGACATGTTGAGTTTCTCATGTATGTATACACTATTGTATGTATGTACATCTGTTAGTCTGTCCCAGGATAGTTTCTTTGCTTGATTATGTGAAAACCATTTGACCTAGATAAAAAAAGCTAGGTTGGCATGTTACTAGATGACATAATTGGATTTATATGCCATTTAAGGCACCTTTATCATTCTTAAGTTGCTTGGACTTTCCAGTTAAAGCTTTCTAGCATGATTGCACAGTCAGAAAGTCCTGGAACTTATAAAATTATATTTGGTAAGTCTGTTTTTATGCATATGTAGATGACTTTATTAAATTTTCATTCCATAAGTAAGCTTTATCCTTTCTTGTTTTTATTCCTTATTACCATCCATCCTTCTGTTTATTACATAATCTTGTGAACACAACTAGTCTCACAGTTTTCAGTGGATAACTATGTACATATTATGGTAATTATCTGTAGATATGTATATCAATAAATAAATATGTTCCTGTAGTTTTTCAGAGTTATTGCCCTTTTTATCTTGCAGTTGAATGCAGTATAGGACAGAATCTTGTGAACATAACTTGTCTTGCAGTTTTAGATGGATTTCTATGAAGCTTTGTACATATAATGGTCATCATCTAAAGATGAACATATTGACAAATCACTGTGATACTGCAATTTTTATATGTCTGCCATAAGGCAGAGTGTATTGTGTCATTATGTCTATCTATCTGTTCCTTATTTCATTTCCTCGCAATGACTAGAGTTCTTCATCTTCTACCATTTACTAATCTTTGTAAGAAGCTTGCATTTGGGGCAAGGAAGAAACTGTTTGATTTCTGGCTTAAAAGGTCACAGTGGCTAAAAGAAGGAAACCTCTTTCCACACAGTAACTTGACTTGTGCACCAGATTACTTGACCAAATTTTATAAATGGTTTGCATTTAAGAAAGACACCACCTTTTCATTTTAGGGTCAAAAGGTCAAAGGTCAAGGTCACAACGAATCGGAGACGAGAAAAATCAAGTTACACAAAATAATGTGAGTTCTGTGTCTTTTACCATAAACAACATTTATGAATAGCTTGCATTTAAGACAAGATACCTATTGATTTTTGATTCAAAAGGTCAAGTATCCTGACAACAAAAGGGGTTTTATATAAAAGAAGTATAATAATACCATTCACCACATAACAGGTGCATAATGTACCATATACAGCACTTTTGCAGAACCGCCAACCCTTACGATTCGACCACAAGTTTTACTGATATAACCCTTAAATTACAGATTTACGGAATAATATCAAAAATTACAACAATATGATCATTGCGATCAAATCCGAATACTGGCTTGTCTGTGTTTGATTCAGATCTGGGATTCATATTAGATTCAGTGGAGGTCATCAGGGGACCAGTCTAACTTTACAGAAGTACCTTAGATGCTTTAAACTCCCCGTATTTTGCATGCAAAATGCCTTCATCATCAAGCTGCGGCATATATAGCATTTTCTAAAAATGGCGTCCAGTGAATGAAAACACGTTCAAGATGAAAGAGACAATAAGCCTCTTAAAAAGTTTAAACAATCGGCACATATTAAGTATAAAAATGAATATTCAGATTCTTGGGGAAAAAAGCAGGAAAGGCAACATTTATGTTTATTGTCCAGATGTGTTGATTTAAGTATGTCTCATGGCTGGAGAGATGATAGCTGTCACCACGTGAAATTTAAAATATACCCAAAGATTATGTTAAGTTGGGAGAATAAGCAAGAAGCCTTTGAGCTCCATGAGGTTTGGAACTGCAGTATCTGAAATTGTACTGGAAGCAATTAAGGTCTAAGAGTACTTTACAAACTTTTTAGTTGAACATACATAATGTTTGCCTTCACTGCATCAGCCTCAGATCACACTTCTGAACTGTCTAAATGCTTTTCTTCCAAGTCGACAATAGCAGTACATGATATTGTGTTATACCTTACTGAAAATTGGTCTAACTTATGGAAAAATATCAGCTGCCTTACTGAGAAAGTCTTGTCAGGACTGGCAGGTCTGCTCTTGTTGTTCGTGTTTTTGCCATGTTTGACTTGGAGCTGGGTGTATAAACACAACTAATCTCACAGTTTTCAATGGATCACTGTGAAACTCTGTACATATTATGATCAACATTAGAAGATGCACACGTCAACAAACCACAAACCACTTTTGATCGCTACTAATGTAACATATGTTTGAGGTTAAAGTCACACCTATGGCAAGGAGGATTTAATTTATTCTGAGGCTGAATCAGTGATAAAACAGACTAATATATGCAAATACACAATTTGTTGTTTAATTAATGATTTATTAATTTCAAAAGAAAAGTAATAAGAAAACATGGGTATATAATAAATGTTTGTAGATAATGAGTGAGCAAAGTTAAGGTGGCAAAACTGTCAAAGCAAATAAGATTATCTCACTTTTTTTAGCGCTTCTAGTGCATTATATATTAAAATTTTTCCTTGTCCCTTTAAAATGTTGTGTGTCCCCCAAATTTGAAGGGTGAAAGACACAGTATCCCCAGCCCATGGAATCCTAGTTGCAACTCGGACTTTGCTCTTGCAAGTTTTGTAACCTGCCTTTTCAGCATGTTTTATTTTGTTTTAAACCAGAAGTGGATCATTGTTGTGGATATTAAGAGGAGTGAATTGTCCAAAAATACTATGCGTTTTTTTGTCATGGTCAGTTTTTGTACTGGTACATGTAGTTGCTTTACTATGACATTTACCATATGGTTATACATTATTTATAATCTACAGTCCTATCCACTCCATTACAGATTGGTTAATAGATCTGTCCCTAAGATGTCACGCATGTGTAAGCAAACACTATAAATGCATGGCATCATGGGAATGAATGACACCTGCACCATGTCAATTCAGCTGAGTCAGTAACTGATGACAAACAATTTTGCACAGCTGTAAATATCCAATTTTGTGTTTTTGATACTTTTTACTAAATATTAGGATAAAACACTAACTGTAAAATATCATGTTTTTGCCAGGAAACTCATAAAAATAGAAACCTGTGAATTTGATGCCCATACCAAGAGTCGTAATTTTTCTCTATACAGGGTATATTCATAGTAAATTTGTCATATACTTTAGTATTTATACAAATAGAGTATTCCCTCATTATAACACTGTAAATGGGAGCCATGGAGTATACTGCCTTATAGTGAGACCACCTTATAATGAAGTACATGATACATACAAGTTTACTGTTACATACTGAAACTGGATCTAAGACCATACCCACTTTATACCTTAACTGTGTTTAAACGAAGGTCCTGATTGTGTGGGAGTATTGTACATAACAAAATATTAACCTAATGGTATTTTCTCCTTTGTATTCATTCCCCAATCACTTTAATGTTAGGAAAAACGATCCACTATCTCTCAGATCCAGCAATCACGAGAAAATGAAATATTTCGTCTTCCATCTATATAACATATATACATAGGGAATAAACTGTTACCCATTACCTCTCCTGACTACTGCTAGGTGGCTACATTTGTTCACTCAGTTTTTGCTTCATTGGATGTGATCAACATCATATCCTGTGCCTCTCAAAATCCAAGAAATATCTTGAGGGTTTTCAATCATCCATCGACATAGTTGCTATAGTATTGAGTATAAAGGTATTTACTACATGTTGCAATCATTTTTTTTTTTTTTTACATTTGTTGATTATTATGAGAATTTTTTCGCAGTTGGGGACTTAGTTTTTTTTTTTTTTCTTCTGACCTTTTGCTCCCAACATGGTAGCATTGGTGCTCATTGTTGGTTATTTCGTGCACACTGTCAGTATTTTCTCGCTTATTTAAGATAACAAGATATTTGCATATGTGAATGCTTCTGGGTTGTTATTTTCTAAATTTGGTCATTCTTGTCTTTCCAGAAAGTGATAGACAATGGTGACAAAATGCATTAAATGCAAGAGATTTAAAGCCATGGAGGATACACATGAGACATGCTTAGCCTATACCAAGTGTTCCTCAAATATAACATGCAGTGTTTGTGTGTCATGGTCAGAAGGTATCTGGTCTACAGTACTGAGAAAGGGTCTTAAGAGCAAAGAGAGATGTGGCAAGTTCGGAATGACGGAATGCGACTTGCTGAGTCTACATCCTAAAACTTCATCATGGGTCACTGTAGTCGGGGACGGCATCATGGTTATTCCTTTTTCTCCCCCATTTAAAGTGTAGCCAACAATGCTGACAGTGACCATTACATTGGGCCAGCTTGAAATAGAAGAACAAGGGGTTGCGGAGGTACTGCCACCACATTCTTCACTGGAATTGATGGAGTCGTAGATGAAGTGAGTAGTGCAAGAGGCGACAATACAGTTGCTGGCCTGAGGTAAATTTGTGCCCCATCATACCTTCACAATTCTCCAATGATGGCTTGCAGCAAATGGGAGACTGTCCTCCCCTTATTAGGCAGCCCAGTGGGCGTAAATTCCCCCCGCATGTCTGAGCTGGGCCTTAGGATCTGCAAGTCCAGGCACATGGCGTAAAATTTCAGACTTTGTCGATCCATTTGGCCATCTGTCCATGCCATACACTGCCATTCCAGCTGCTGACTGTCTGGCCAATCAGCCAGCCCAGCCATCTGTCCAGCTATACAGATACATGACTGACCATGAATCCGTCATTTTGGCAAGCTGGGCTGCATGCCAGCTGACTGCACCATGGTATGTGGAGTTGTGTGGGGATCCGTTTAGTCGATCCATCCATTTCTGTGCATGTACTGCCCAGGTGGTTACTGAGCCATTTGACCAGATGCTAACTGAGCCGGTGGGTATGGTCATGGTTCTGGCAGTCTCTCTGGTAATTCATACTGGCAAGACAAGCTGTAGTATTTGCCTGGCTGCCAATGCAACCGCTGATCAACTCTTTACAGCGCACTAATTTGGGATATACCAGGTCTTACACAGGCCCTGTCCCTGGAAATGTTCTACTCTGATATAGATGCAATGCCTGATTAGGACAGCCCCCATGGTGAGGGTGGAGATAACCTCATGGTCACATTATACTCCAGTCCTGCAATGGAGCAGACAAAGTTAAGTTTTCAGGCAGCCATGGAGGAAATCTGAAGAGTTTTGCTAATTTTTGAGTGTTCTCCCCCGCCTGTTACAAGCCAACCCTATAAGGTCAGAGCATCAGTAGACATGGAAGTTAAGGACAATCAGCAATTGTTCCATCTACTTCCTCAGTCATTGAACGTCAAGGAAATATCTGATTGCCTGACAAGAAAAATACTGGATCCGGGCAACTCCCAGCTTTTCTTTGCCAAAAGCCAGCTACTAGCATCAATTTTATCACTCTGGTATCATTTGCACTCTTTGACGTTTAGCACTGAGCTACCGTCCTTGGATAAGAACATTGCAGGAGTGAATATGACCAAATCACTGTTTTATAATTTGGATAATAAAGTCCTACATGCCACTTACATGTTGGTGCAAAATATACTTGCTACTCTGTCTATACTAGACCTGTCATCTCTAGCAATTTTCAACTGACCAAAAAATCAAGTAGTGACCATGAATGGGAGTCCATGGCTAGAATCGCCAAGTTTATTAACAGGGTGGCACACCACATGATGAGTAATGCCCTAACAGCTTCAGCCAATCTGGATATGGTAAGATGAGACACTTGTCTGTGCTCATCTGCACTAAAGCTTCATCATGCTTTGACTCTGATCTGCACCCTTTGATACGCCATTGCTGTTTGACAGTATAATAGAGGAAGCAAGGAAGCAGGCATCACAAGAACTGCCTGTCCAACTTGCCTTGCCATCAGCACCAAATTTCAGGCCAAATCTCAATTGCCAAAGAGAGACAATCATCTGCCAAAGGATAAGAGGTCAGACACAGCACAAAGGCAACAATTTCAACGTCAGCTCAACTTCAGGCACCTCAATTCTGGAGGCAATTTCACAAAGGAGTTAGGTAACAAGGTTTCTCCTTCCCTAAGCCTCCTAATAGCCATCATTGATTTGCCTCCCCTACCACCCATAGACAGCCTGGGTGTGATCGGCAGACTCCTTCATATTCACAGGGCATGGATCAATCTGTTTCTGGAAAACAAATCGGCAATCCATCATGTTTCAGAGGGGCTTTGGATTTAATTTAGCCAAACTTCTCCCCATTTTGACTTCCCCTTCCATGACGGACTTGCATTCCGATCAGGAGAGGGTGGTAATTTTGCAGAATGAGATCTGGTAGTTACTCAACAAGCAGATATTAGGGTTGCAAGCTGAACTCTCCATGGTTTTACTCCAGGCTGTTTTTAGTGCCCAAGGTCAATGGAAATATCAGGCCAGTTCTTAGACCTCAGCCGGCTCAACCAGCCAAACCGAAGTTCAAAATGAAGATGGCAAGGTCAGGGAGACTTTACATAAAAAGGGACAAAGTTGCTGTCAGTTTGGACCTAACAATGCATACTTTAATGTCCCTATACACAAGTTGCAAGTTCTTTTGGTTTGGATTCCAAGGAACTATATACCAATTTTGTGCCCTCCCATTCAGCCTTAACATCAGCCCATGAGCGTTAACCAGTGCCCTCAGCTGTGTCATCACTCTCTTCCAGTTGACCGTGTCAGCAGTGACTGAAGCTTATCTCAACAACATCCCCCCAAAACACATCGTAAATTTAGCTTTGGTGAAGGGCCGAATTGACCTTGTGTCCCTTCTGAGTCAATTAGGGTTTCTAGTCAATCGGGACAAGTCTTACCTCAGTCCATCCCAGCATTTTGTCAACCTGGGCATGGAATTTGTTACTAACCTCAAGAATGTTTGCCTTCTTTAAGTACATGTGACATGGATAACTCATGGAGTCAAGCTATAACTGAGTAAACAACTGTAGCCACCTAGCAGTGGTCAAGGGAGGTAATGGGTAAGAGTTTCTTCTATATCTTATGTAGCTGAGATAGACAAAATGTTTTTATCTTTTCATGATTGCTGGATTCAAAATGTAGCGGTTCTTCTTTCCTAATGTTAATGTGATCGGGTAAGTATTCTCAAAGAAACATAATTTACTCAAAATTTGCTTCTCTGTCAATGAACAGTAAAATATGGTTAAAAGTTCAACTTAGTAGAGACAAAAATCATGATCAGTGATGGTAGTTTCCAGCGAGACAAAAAGCAAGATCGGTGGTGCTGGTTTCCAGTGAGACAAAAAGCACAATCAGTGATGGTGGTTTCCAGCAAGACAAAAAGCATGATCAGTAATGGTGGTTTCCAGTGAGACAAAAATCATGATTAGTGACAGTGGTTTCCAGCGAGATTTTATTAAACTTTTAGGGGTTTATTGGGCCAAATATATTGAATATATGAAATGTGAGGTATATAAAATAGTAATCAAGAATAAAAATTGGAATATAACAGCTCGTTTACATCCAGTCAGCGCAAACAAGCATCTGTTGTGAATGGCCATTGTTGTCTGCTACCATCCTTTGTTTACATGGGTGATGTTATTATGCAATAGGCTTATTAAAGCTTTGCTTGGTCCAAGTCAACTGTGACTCCATCATTTTTATGCACCCATTGCAATAACAGTAGGGGGCATATGTTTCATTGCTGGACATCTGTATGTTTGGACATCAGTATATCTGGATATCCTGTCCTGAATCCATTTTAGTACGATAGCACAAAACAGGGTTCTCCAGGTTGCCAAAATCTCTGTAAAAGTAAACATACTCTTTATTTTTGGATGCATGAAAATTCCAACAGCTCAGTCCTTGGTAAGCACTTTTTTTGTCTGTGAAATTCTCTTTTATTCCATTTCTACAAAGCGAGTATCAATCATGTGGTGTGTGAGCCATCAAACAAAGTTCAAGCGATTGTAATGGGATTAGGTGAAGCTGTTTAGGTTACATCTTAGCAGACAAGGAGATTAAGACACCTGTTAATCGATTGTCAGTTCCTAATGATCATTTGGATCAAAAGACTAATTGTGTGCACGTGTTTAGACAATACTCTTTGATAAACATTACTCAGCACCGTTTTTATCCATCATATGATAAATCCTTACACAGTATTTGGAACACTTGCATTTTATCATATACTTTATTTAGAAAAATAGAGCCAAGATTTTGGGACTTCTTTTGTTTGGCAGAGGAATACGAACTCCCATGTTCATCATCGTAAATCATCATAAAATCTGCCGTTTTTCAGTGTCATGTACAGTACAGATATACTTTTGTCTTCAAGTGATTATCATGTGTACTGTTCCGATGGCAACTTTACATCATTTCTTTGGTGCCAAGCACAAGGCTGCAGATGAGCACTTTTCTCTTGAGACTGGCCAACAGAAATTAGTAGATGCATCTAGTTTTGATAAAGGAAACAGAATGCCAAAGATTCTAAGAGATTCATGGAATTCCCATGGGCTGAAAAATGAGAAAACAATGGAACATTATTAGCTTTATGCACAGGATGTCACGACTGTGCAATGAAAAATGCAATGGCAATCCAAGGATTTTGATCCTAAACCAGCTGTGGAGAAATTTGTTAAAAGTTTTTTTAAGTTAAAAGTGACTGTAGTATGCTGTGTTGCTTAAAGATGAAATGAAAAAAAGTGAATAGAATATGGTCATTTGGTTCTTCTTCCAGTGTCTCGGAAAATTTATTGATTTGAAATGGACTTAAGCTAATTAAATAAATTAATATAGAAATGAAAGTGTAATCTCCTTGATTCCTTCTAGCTGCACACAAAATTAAAGAATGGCAAAGTAGAGGGATTGAGAATTATAATAATAGTTGTAACATCACAAACAGTCACAATTATCATTGTTATCAGTTGCCTTAATTTTTCTTTTGTTTATTATAATACTAAATATTTCACAATGAATGAGCATTAGCAATCAGATGACATATATTGGTGACACTATAATACACACATAATGTTTTCAATTATTGCATGAAGTAAAAAAAATCATTATTGGGACTCCTATTTTTAGGACTGTGACTGCAACTTTGTCTAAGGAAGTAGTCCTGGACTGCAGCTTTCAAAATCCTATGGAGAACAGTGGCAAAACTATTTTGCTTTGGGTCATGAAATTGTACACACTTTATCATGGTCATAAGTAGGTGACCCGATTGGATTTTCATGCCATTACAACAATTTTTCCATTTTATAGAAATTTTTTTACATTTTTTGATTTTTTTTTTTAACAAAACCTTATTGGCATGATTAAGCAAAGGCCACTTAGTATAGACAGAGAAATTTTTTATACATATACGTACAGGGCTAAAAAATCTCAGTTGTTACTTACCAGATAATTCTGGTACCTTGCTGTAGGTAGCTAGAGGGACAATTTAATGAATTCATGTTTGTTGCTGGAAAATACATAAAATTCCATTATAATTATTAACATGATAATTTTTTAATAATATTTTTGGTTGCCTGACCATGCTTTAATATTGAGAAAATTGGTTGCCTGGTATTAAGTTTGAGTTGTCCCTGACAGTGGATTTTTCTATCCCTGTTCATTATAGTAATTTGTACATTTGTTAACACATAAACAAGTTTGATTGGTTTTCTTCTTTGCCCTCCATAGAGATTGGAGAATAGTCGGTTGTTGTGCATACTTTCCTAATCCTGCTGAAGGTTCTTAAAACATAAAAATGATTTTTCTGCATCAGTATTCCTGTGAAGGCGTGTCCAACATGCAATGGTCACTCTAGTTATCATGTCAAATCTTGACTTTCTTGATGACAGATGTGTTTCAACATTGTTCCTTCAAAATGGAGTCCCACTTCCGTACTGCTTATAACTTTTTTACCATTCATTTAAATTTAAAAGATTCCAAGTATGGAAATAATCATGCTTTGTTACTTCATGGTAGCATGTATGGGGCAGAATCTGACTCAAAGAATGTTGGCTACTGATCACAAACTAGCCAATAATCTTTAACAAAAATCACTTAAGATGTCTCATGCAAGGCAATGAAGTTTAAATGCTATTGAAAAATTCCAGGCCATTGGGGTTGTAGTGATTTCATATCAAATAAATACAGCCCTATTATCATGACTTAATTGATCACAAACCTTTGACATTTGTTAGGGTCATGTAAAGAGATAAATATAGAAGAATCTCTTCTTACATGTCCCTGAAATACAGTTACGCTCAATTTTACCACCACATTTGATCCTACTCCCAATTACCACCACATTTAATCCTGATTCTGAAGTGCAACTACTTCCAATTACCACTACATTCAATCCCGTCCATGCAATGCAACTACTTCAATTACCACTACATTCAATCCTGTCCATGCAATGCAACTACTTCAATTACCACTATATTCAATCCTGTCTATGAAATGTAATTACTTCCAATTACCACTACATTCAATCCCATCCATGCAATGCAACTACTTCCAATTACCACTATATTCAATCCTGTCTATGAAATGCAACTACTTCCAATTACCACTACATTCAATCCTGTCTATGATATGCAAATACATGTACTTCCAATTACCACTACATTCAATCCTGTCTATGAAATGCAACTACTTCCAATTACCACTACATTCAATCCTGTCTATGAAATGAAACTACTTCCAATTACCACTACATTCAATCCTGTCTTTGAAATGCAACTACTTCCAATTACCACTACATTCAATCCTGTCTATGAAATGCAACTACATGTACTTCAATTACCACTGCATTTAATCCTGTCTGTGAAATGCAACTACTTCCAATTACCACTGCATTCAATCCTGTCTATGAAATGCAATTACATGTACTTCCAATTACCACTACATTTAATACTGTCAATGAAATGCAACTACTTCCAATTACCACTGCATTCAATCCTGTCTATGAAATGCAACTACATGTACTTCCAATTACCACTACATTTAATACTGTCTATGAAATGCAACTACTTCCAATTACCACTGCATTCAATCCTGTCTATGAAATGCAACTACTTCCAATTACCACTGCATTCAATCCTGTCTATGAAATGCAACTACATGTACTTCCAATTACCACTACATTCAATCCTGTCTATGAAATGCAACTACATGTACTTCCAATTACCACTACATTCAATCCTGTCTATGAAATGCAACCGCATGTACTTCCAATTAGCACTGCATTCAATCCAGTCCATGAAATGAACTACATCTACTTCCAATTAGCACTGCATTCAATCCAGTCCATGAAATGCAACTACATGTATTTCCAATTACCACTGCATTCAATCCAGTCCATGAAATGCAACTACATGTACTTCCAATTAGCACTGCATTCAATCCAGTCCATGAAATGCAACTACATGTATTTCCAATTACCACTGCATTCAATCCAGTCCATGAAATGCAACTACTTCCAATTACCACTGCATTCAATCCTGTCTATGAAATACAACTACATGTATTTCCAATTACCACTGCATTCAATCCAGTCCATGAAATGCAACTACTTCCAATTACCACTACATTCAATCCTGTCTATGAAATGCAACTACATGTACTTCCAATTACCACTACATTCAATCCTGTCTATGAAATACAACTACATGTACTTCCAATTACCACTACATTCAATCCTGTCTATGAAATGCAACTACTTCCAATTACCACTGCATTCAATCCAGTCCATGAAATGCAACTACTTCCAATTACCACTGCATTCAATCCTGTCCATGAAATGCAACTACTTCCAATTACCACTACATTCAATCCTGTCTATGAAATGCAACTACATGTACTTCCAATTACCACTACATTCAATCCTGTCTATGAAATGCAACTACATGTACTTCCAATTACCACTACATTCAATCCTGTCTATGAAATGCAACTACTTCCAATTACCACTGCATTCAATCCAGTCCATGAAATGCAACTACTTCCAATTACCACTGCATTCAATCCTGTCCATGATATGCAACTACTTCCAATTACCACTGCATTCAATCCTGTCCATGATATGCAACTACTTCCAATTACCACTATATTCAATCCTGTCCATGATATGCAACTACTTCCAATTACCACTGCATTCAATCCTGTCCATGATATGCAACTACTTCCAATTACCACTATATTCAATCCTGTCCATGAAATGCAACTACTTCCAATTACCACTATATTCAATCCTGTCCATGATATGCAACTACTTCCAATTACCACTATATTCAATCCTGTCCATGATATGCAACTACTTCCAATTACCACTGCATTCAATCCTGTCCATGATATGCAACTACTTCCAATTACCACTACATTCAATCCTGTCTATGAAATGCAACTACTTCCAATTACCACTACATTCAATCCTATCTATGAAATGAAACTACTTCCAATTACCACTACATTCAATCCTGTCTATGAAATGCAACTACATGTACTTCAATTACCACTGCATTTAATCCTGTCTGTGAAATGCAACTACTTCCAATTACCACTGCATTCAATCCTGTCTATGAAATGCAATTACATGTACTTCCAATTACCACTACATTTAATACTGTCAATGAAATGCAACTACTTCCAATTACCACTGCATTCAATCCTGTCTATGAAATGCAACTACATGTACTTCCAATTACCACTACATTTAATACTGTCTATGAAATGCAACTACTTCCAATTACCACTGCATTCAATCCTGTCTATGAAATGCAACTACTTCCAATTACCACTGCATTCAATCCTGTCTATGAAATGCAACTACATGTACTTCCAATTACCACTACATTCAATCCTGTCTATGAAATGCAACTACATGTACTTCCAATTACCACTACATTCAATCCTGTCTATGAAATGCAACTGCATGTACTTCCAATTACCACTACATTGAATCCTGTCTATGAAATGCAACTACATGTACTTCCAATTAGCACTGCATTCAATCCAGTCAATGAAATGAACTACATGTACTTCCAATTAGTACTGCATTCAATCCAGTCCATGAAATGCAACTACATGTATTTCCAATTACCACTGCATTCAATCCAGTCCATGAAATGCAACTACATGTACTTCCAATTAGCACTGCATTCAATCCAGTCCATGAAATGTAACTACATGTATTTCCAATTACCACTGCATTCAATCCAGTCCATGAAATGCAACTACTTCCAATTACCACTGCATTCAATCCTGTCTATGAAATACAACTACATGTATTTCCAATTACCACTGCATTCAATCCAGTCCATGAAATGCAACTACTTCCAATTACCACTACATTCAATCCTGTCTATGAAATGCAACTACATGTACTTCCAATTACCACTACATTCAATCCTGTCTATGAAATGCAACTACATGTACTTCCAATTACCACTACATTCAATCCTGTCTATGAAATGCAACTACTTCCAATTACCACTGCATTCAATCCAGTCATGAAATGCAACTACTTCCAATTACCACTGCATTCAATCCTGTCCATGATATGCAACTACTTCCAATTACCACTGCATTCAATCCTGTCCATGATATGCAACTACTTCCAATTACCACTATATTCAATCCTGTCCATGATATGCAACTACTTCCAATTACCACTGCATTCAATCCTGTCCATGATATGCAACTACTTCCAATTACCACTATATTCAATCCTGTCCATGAAATGCAACTACTTCCAATTACCACTATATTCAATCCTGTCCATGATATGCAACTACTTCCAATTACCACTATATTCAATCCTGTCCATGATATGCAACTACTTCCAATTACCACTGCATTCAATCCTGTCCATGATATGCAACTACTTCCAATTACCACTACATTCAATCCTGTCTATGAAATGCAACTACTTCCAATTACCACTACATTAAATCCTGTCTATGAAATGAAACTACTTCCAATTACCACTACATTCAATCCTGTCTTTGAAATGCAACTACGTCCAATTACCACTACATTCAATCCTGTCTATGAAATGCAACTACATGTACTTCAATTACCACTGCATTTAATCCTGTCTGTGAAATGCAACTACTTCCAATTACCACTGCATTCAATCCTGTCTATGAAATGCAATTACATGTACTTCCAATTACCACTACATTTAATACTGTCAATGAAATGCAACTACTTCCAATTACCACTGCATTCAATCCTGTCTATGAAATGCAACTACATGTACTTCCAATTACCACTACATTTAATACTGTCTATGAAATGCAACTACTTCCAATTACCACTGCATTCAATCCTGTCTATGAAATGCAACGACTTCCAATTACCACTGCATTCAATCCTGTCTATGAAATGCAACTACATCTACTTCCAATTACCACTACATTCAATCCTGTCTATGAAATGCAACTACATGTACTTCCAATTACCACTACATTCAATCCTGTCTATGAAATGCAACTGCATGTACTTCCAATTACCACTACATTGAATCCTGTCTATGAAATGCAACTACATGTACTTCCAATTAGCACTGCATTCAATCCAGTCCATGAAATGAACTACATGTACTTCCAATTAGCACTGCATTCAATCCAGTCCATGAAATGCAACTACATGTATTTCCAATTACCACTGCATTCAATCCAGTCCATGAAATGCAACTACATGTACTTCCAATTAGCACTGCATTCAATCCAGTCCATGAAATGCAACTACATGTATTTCCAATTACCACTGCATTCAATCCAGTCCATGAAATGCAACTACTTCCAATTACCACTGCATTCAATCCTGTCTATGAAATACAACTACATGTATTTCCAATTACCACTGCATTCAATCCAGTCCATGAAATGCAACTACTTCCAATTACCACTACATTCAATCCTGTCTATGAAATGCAACTACATGTACTTCCAATTACCACTACATTCAATCCTGTCTATGAAATGCAACTACATGTACTTCCAATTACCACTACATTCAATCCTGTCTATGAAATGCAACTACTTCCAATTACCACTGCATTCAATCCAGTCCATGAAATGCAACTACTTCCAATTACCACTGCATTCAATCCTGTCCATGATATGCAACTACTTCCAATTACCACTGCATTCAATCCTGTCCATGATATGCAACTACTTCCAATTACCACTATATTCAATCCTGTCCATGATATGCAACTACTTCCAATTACCACTGCATTCAATCCTGTCCATGATATGCAACTACTTCCAATTACCACTATATTCAATCCTGTCCATGAAATGCAACTACTTCCAATTACCACTATATTCAATCCTGTCCATGATATGCAACTACTTCCAATTACCACTATATTCAATCCTGTCCATGATATGCAACTACTTCCAATTACCACTATATTCAATCCTGTCCATGATATGCAACTACTTCCAATTACCACTACATTCAATCCTGTCTATGAAATGCAACTACTTCCAATTACCACTACATTCAATCCTGTCTATGAAATGAAACTACTTCCAATTACCACTACATTCAATCCTGTCTTTGAAATGCAACTACTTCCAATTACCACTACATTCAATCCTGTCTATGAAATGCAACTACATGTACTTCAATTACCACTGCATTTAATCCTGTCTGTGAAATGCAACTACTTCCAATTACCACTGCATTCAATCCTGTCTATGAAATGCAATTACATGTACTTCCAATTACCACTACATTTAATACTGTCTATGAAATGCAACTACTTCCAATTACCACTGCATTCAATCCTGTCTATGAAATGCAACGACTTCCAATTACCACTGCATTCAATCCTGTCTATGAAATGCAACTACATGTACTTCCAATTACCACTACATTCAATCCTGTCTATGAAATGCAACTACATGTACTTCCAATTACCACTACATTCCATCCTGTCTATGAAATGCAACTACATGTACTTCCAATTACCACTACATTCCATCCTGTCTATGAAATGCAACTGCATGTACTTCCAATTACCACTACATTCCATCCTGTCTATGAAATGCAACTACATGTACTTCCAATTACCACTACATTCCATCCTGTCTATGAAATGCAACTACATGTACTTCCAATTACCACTACATTGAATCCTGTCTATGAAATGCAACTACATGTACTTCCAATTAGCACTGCATTCAATCCAGTCCATGAAATGAACTACATGTACTTCCAATTAGCACTGCATTCAATCCAGTCCATGAAATGCAACTACATGTATTTCCAATTACCACTGCATTCAATCCAGTCCATGAAATGCAACTACATGTACTTCCAATTAGCACTGCATTCAATCCAGTCCATGAAATGCAACTACATGTATTTCCAATTACCACTGCATTCAATCCAGTCCATGAAATGCAACTACTTCCAATTACCACTGCATTCAATCCTGTCTATGAAATACAACTACATGTATTTCCAATTACCACTGCATTCAATCCAGTCCATGAAATGCAACTACTTCCAATTACCACTACATTCAATCCTGTCTATGAAATGCAACTACATGTACTTCCAATTACCACTACATTCAATCCTGTCTATGAAATGCAACTACATGTACTTCCAATTACCACTACATTCAATCCTGTCTATGAAATGCAACTACTTCCAATTACCACTGCATTCAATCCAGTCCATGAAATGCAACTACTTCCAATTACCACTGCATTCAATCCTGTCCATGATATGCAACTACTTCCAATTACCACTGCATTCAATCCTGTCCATGATATGCAACTACTTCCAATTACCACTATATTCAATCCTGTCCATGATATGCAACTACTTCCAATTACCACTGCATTCAATCCTGTCCATGATATGCAACTACTTCCAATTACCACTATATTCAATCCTGTCCATGAAATGCAACTACTTCCAATTACCACTATATTCAATCCTGTCCATGATATGCAACTACTTCCAATTACCACTATATTCAATCCTGTCCATGATATGCAACTACTTCCAGTTACCACTGCATTCAATCCTGTCCATGATATGCAACTACTTCCAATTACCACTGCATTCAATCGAGTCCATGATATGCAACTACTTCCAATTACCACTATATTCAATCCTGTCCATGATATGCAACTACTTCCAATTACCACTGCATTCAATCTTGTCCATGATATGCAACTACTTCCAATTACCACTATATTCAATCCTGTCCTTGAAATGCAACTACTTCCAATTACCACTATATTCAATCCTGTCCATGATATGCAACTACTTCCAATTACCACTATATTCAATCCTGTCCATGATATGCAACTACTTCCAATTACCACTGCATTCAATCCTGTCCATGATATGCAACTACTTCCAATTACCACTATATTCAATCCTGTCCATGATATGCAACTACTTCCAATTACCACTACATTCAATCCTGTCCATGATATGCAACTACTTCCAATTACCACTATATTCAATCCTGTCCATGATATGCAACTACTTCCAATCACCACTGCATTCAATCCTGTCCATGATATGCAACTACTTCCAATTACCACTATATTCAATCCTGTCCATGAAATGCAACTACTTCCAATTACCACTATATTCAATCCTGTCCATGATATGCAACTACTTCCAATTACCACTATATTCAATCCTGTCCATGATATGCAACTACTTCCTATTACCACTATATTCAATCCTGTCCATGATATGCAACTACTTCCAATTACCACTAACACAATGCATAGTTACATAACATTATTAAGTGGTACAATATTTGCAACTAATATGTAATAAATATAATTTGTGGTAAGTGTTCAAAAGACACGTAATTATATGAAACTTGTTCAATGATACATTATGCCACATGCTGCACGCAGCTTGTGGCATATAATATTATAAATTGTGGCATATATTATGAATTGTAGCATATAATATTATGAATTGTGGAATATAATATTACGAATTGTGGCATATGTTATGAATTGTAGCATATAATATTATGAATTGTGGAATATAATATTACGAATTGTGGCATATATTATGAATTGTGGCAAATAAATTAATTGTGGCATGTTATGAATTGTGGCATAATATTATGAATTGTGGCATATAATATGAATTGTGGCATATAATATGAATTATGGCATATAATATGAATTGTAGCATATAATATTTTATGAATTGTGGCAGTAATATGAATTGTGGCATATACTATTTTATGGATTGTGCCATATAATATTATTTAATTCAGTTCATTCGGTGAATCCACCTTCTTGGAAATACTTGTGTAAAATTCTGTATCTTTGGTTTTTTTATTTTTTATTTCAGACTGATTCTGGCAGTTTGTGATACAGACTCAACGATGGTGTTTTATAAAGTCACAGATGGACTGGTTCCCCCAGAGTCACCTGAAGAGTCAGAGCAAAAGAAGGAGAAGCGGTCTAAAAGAATCCAGATGCGGAGGAATCACCTCTCACATCAGAGCCAGATTTACCAGGAGAAAAATGTAGAAACAGAATGAGAAACAAAGTGGAAAGAATGAAATACATGTTAAAACAGAATGTGATGCGTGTCAAAACAGTATGTAAAACATGTGGAAACAGAATGAGAAACATGTGAAAACAATAAAATACATGTGAAAACATCATGGGAAGCAAGTGGAAACAGAATGAGAAAAATGTCAAAACAATGATTTGCTGCACATAGATTTTCAGTGGTTAGCAACAGCTTTTGGTAGTTTACAGATCACTGCTTCTATGACCTCCAGTCTCCATTTTGGCCACAGATGCTCTGAACAATGTATATTTGCAGATGATTATAATAATAATAATAATAATAATAATAATAAAGTCTTTGTTTTATGAGGGTGATACAGTTAGTACAAAAACTAATCTCCCTTGTGACCTTCAGTTATTTACATATGTACAAACAAAGATATCGAACGCTGCTGGGTAACAAGTATCATACAAAAATGATATTACGGATTAGTGTACATGAACACAGAAGAATATAGATTCAGCACAAAAAGCATTTAGTATGCATACTTGCATGATTGCAAGTTTTTTCTCTTACACACACTCACTCTTAGGGAAACATCTAGAGATACTAGTATATAATATATTACCTGTTTTAGATACCGTCTGGGTTGTATCCACTGAAAACATCTGATGAAAGGATGACACTGATTATGCTTCTTTAACATCTTTAGATAGACCATTCCAGATGATTGGACCAGAAAAAGCCAAACTATTTTTGTACAGTTTGTTTTGGAGCTTAGGTAGAAGAATGTTATCAGATGACATAGAGTGTAGTATTGGTAGACTAGAATCTATATTAGTATTGGTAGACTAGAATCTATATTAGTATTGGTAGACTAGAATCTATATTAGTATTGGTAGACTAGAATCTATATTAGTATTGGTAGACTAGAATCTATATTAGTATTGGTAGACTAGAATCTATATTAGTATTGGTAGACTAGAATCTATATTAGTATTGGTAGACTAGAATCTATATTAGTATTGGTAGACTAGAATCTATATTAGTATTGGTAGACTAGAATCTATATTAGTATTGGTAGACTAGAATCTATATTAGTATTATTTGTCCTTGAACTAAACATATCATTGATACAGTTGGGCATAAAACCCTCAGAAACTTTAAACATAAATTTAGCTTTTCTTAAACATATTCTTTCACATACAAGCATGATCTTCAAGTCATTTATACATTGGTAGACATTATCAACATTGTTGTCAATGATAATTCTTTAGGCATGTTTTTTAATTCTTTCCATTTTGAACATATTTGTTTTAGAAGCATTACCCCATATGATAATGCAGTAGTCAACATTGTCCTGTTCTCAACAGTTAGGTAATGTTTGATTTTTTTACAGTAACCCAAATTTTGTAGACATCATTTTGTTAACATTACTGATATGATCAGACCATAACATATTGTTATCAACTTGAACTCTTAACAAGTTTTTATTTCCTCCCGTGCAAACTTGGATGTTCAGGCTCCAATGTCTTTTGCTGGAAGTACATCAATTCTTTTGAGGAAACATTTTCCTCCAATTACCGCCCTTACATTAGTCTGATTACATCATAAACCGTGATGTGATCAGCTTGCATTACTACCGCAACACATTAAAAATGAATCATCAATGTGTGTATGTGAAGCGACGTACAAACATTGCCAATCTTTAGAGTGACACATCAATATTACACATTTAGGTTTGAGAGTGACCTGCCACCAGTGTCATTAAGTTTTCAAACAGAAAGTAGATCTCATAAAACATGAGAAGAATCATATTCCAATGGATGTCTCTTCTACTGGACACCTATATCAACCTGATAAGGTGGCAGATACAATCTGGGATACCGCTCTCTTACATCCTACTTTGAGTGATGTATCAGAAATCATGGAAATTGACTCCAATGCAGGATATTCTTTTGAGGACATAATTTGCCCTGCATCAAATTGGAACATTCTGTTAGTCGAGACATTTGGACCCGATCTGGCAGTTTTCTCCTGTGAAAATATTCAGGATACACTTTCCACATTCAAGGATCCATTGGACCATGATACAGTTCGCCCTTACATCAACCCTGTGGACAATCACTTGATTCTGCCAGGATTGGTAATACATAAACAATTTAATACCCCGGCAAACACTAACACAACTACGAACCTATATAATACCACGGCGGTTTTATGTCTCGCAATTCAGTCATTAACTGTGTTCTATCACAATATGCAGGATAAAAAGTCCTTGTAATTAGAAAATAAATATTTCAAAAGAGCTTTCTAGTCACTTCTTTATTGACCCCATCTTTACGTAAAAACTTATTTCGGTTTTTATATTTAAACGCCACTTAAAGTCTACCCCGGCTGCACGAAACAAAACTATCATTCGAAACCCGGCTGCATCAAATACGAATGCAATCTGGGTTACAGTAAACCGGCTAAACATTGTGTATTGTGATAGGTTACTGTTAACAGGTTAGCTGAATATTGTACATGTGAATGAGTATAGCAATTAGACTAGTAGACTGCATGCATTTCATGTAAGGCCTCAGAAGTAGCAGTTAATCACAGTAGTTACAGATGATTGAGTTAATGCCTCAAATAGTGGTTATAATGGCTGTCACTCCAAGAATTCTCAAAACCAGATTTTCACCCAGTAAAATCTGGCTTTTAGGGATGAACAATGGTAATAGCTTTTGAAGTAGATTTTAAAAACAATAATTTTAAAACAGAAAACAAAATTAATCTTGTTTTTATCAAATCATTATATTATCTCTACTCTGATATCATAGAAAAATGTTCTTTTTTCTATTGATTTGTTTTTTTTTATGCCCTGCCACAGGGGTCAACATTTCGTTGTTAAGATCACTTTAGTACGAATTTATTTTCTGCATGATTAATGTTTACAATTGCTGCTGGAGATTGTTAAAAGCTTCATAGAGACGAGCTATGTAATTGTTGATTATATTCTGGTTTGTTAAACAATTACTAGGTTCTGTAAAAAGACTGGAATGTAAAGTATTCTTGTGATTTATTTTGGTGTGTCAGTTTTAACTACTTTTTCTGCTCTCTCTCTCTCTCTCTCTCTCTCTCTCTCTCTCTCTCTCTCTCTCTCTCTCCTGGTTCTGAATGCTGGCCTATCCTTGAGTCCAAAATTAGAACAATATAATTATGCATAACAGTACAAATGTCCATTATAACAGTCCATTGTCTAAGAAACACAAGTACTGGACTTCAAATAGACAGTTAGAGACTGTCTCACTTCCTTTACTCTCAAGGGATTATGGGTAAATGTGATTAGGCACACAATTGGGTGGCTGTAGGAAAAGATTATTCAGCTGCACAGGGAACTGCCTAGTAATATCCTCATCAGACTGATGACATGGACAGGGGACTGCCTGTTAACATCCTTATCAGACTGATATGCAAAGGGGACTGTCCCTTAATATCCTCATCAGACTGATGACATGCACACTAGACTGTCCCTTACTATCCTCGTCAGACTGAATAGTTGCACACTTTTTTGATTATCTTAGAAGCCGATGATATTATAGAGATGTAAAGGAGTGGGCTTGAACCCAGGACTTTTGCATCAGCCACCATTGCACAAACCTGTACACAATACCTCCCATTCTGAAGACAAAGTAATGAGTCTGTAATTTTTTTATTTTTTTATTACAAAAGTAATGGTCAGACCCGTCTTCAATTCCAGTTCTAACTCCCATGATAATCACAATTTGACAATGCCTGGCAAAAAAAGGTTCATGTACCAGAACTTATATTAGTACCTGAGGACTGCTTTTCAAAGGGGTAATACAAATATTATCATAGATTACAAAATTAGGCCTGTATTCCCCCAAATATTTTATTGAACAGAGCAATCCGATCGCAAAACATTAATTAAAATTTGACAGGAGTATGAATCAAGAATAGCTGGAAAGTTTGCAAGTTGCTGCTGACCCGAACAAATACTTTTACATATAGTAAGGTCTTTGCTTCCCTCTTGTTCATTCACCACGAAATCACTCTGTAGTCAGAAGCATTTGCAGCACCCTGTATTATTGATATCCTTAGCACGTGCTCACAGGTTTGCCCAGCAACCTGAAAAACAAGTGAGAAGTTGGGTTAGAAAGAAGCATGTAATGATACTAATGAAAAGTCATCTATTTCAACGTAGCTTGTCCCAAAAAGATGTTATATTCTTAACCTGACCTGCTTGTGCACCATTACCCAGTGAGGTCGATACTCGTGTTTTTTTCTGTTGTATGTGTGTTTGTTTTGTTTGGGGGGGGGGGTTCTTTAAAGTTCAGTGGTCCGATTTTACACAACATGCTGACCAGGTAACCTTGGAGGGCACATGCCTACCCATTTTATAAAGTGTTCCCCTCCTGCCTCCGCAACAACAGAATTTGAACTACTTTTAAGGATGTGGGTGATACGGTAATAAAGTCAAGTGCCGTTTAGAGTTAGGGATAGGGCTGAGTTCGATTAAAGGGTATATCCTTCTTTAGGTGTTTTAATAGGTCAAAAGCAAATGTATTTTTTATCTTGGTATCTTTCTTGCTATGGATCAGTTTCTTCCTTATTAAGGATAACCACGTGTGAAATTTTGCAGTATGTAACGTTTTGAAAAATTTATAATTTTGTTTATAGCCAAGGGTCCAAGCAATCCAAGATCACTTAAAAATGTAAAAACTGCTATGCATTTTATCGCGCTACTCTTAGTTGAGTATCTATCCCCATGTAAAGTCATTACATACAATGGTATGGGGAGAAAGTACCCTGTCACCGATTTCAATGAAACAGCAGCTGAATGTGTATTTAAAAATTCATAACATTTGCACAGGTTGAAGATAATCCAACAAAATTTGGATACAATTGTTCACTTGATGAAAAAAGCAAGAAATTTTGGTACAAATGCAGACATGACCCATATGAACAATTTTAGATATAGAGGCACTGCAGCAAAGTTCTCCTATGCTGGTAGCGCCTCCTAGGTTTTATATCATTTCCAAAACTAGAAATGGTGCCACATTAACATTATGCATAGCCTGAGAATAAACATCATTCAGTAGTGTTATGGTTGAAAATTAGTGAAAATGTTAGAATAGCATCATGGTCAGCCTGAATGATTCAAGTAATTGTGGGTCAAAGATGAAGGTGACATACATGGTTCAAGAAATCGTATTACAAAATAGCCGATTAATCTTCTTGTCTCCGTGCATGTTAAACGGAAATTCAATCATATATGCAGTATCGTATTACGAGAAACTTTTTTTAGGCAAAATTGTAAATTCCATTATTACGATGAAATCCAAGTCTCTAATTTATTATTTTGTTGATATTTCTTCAGAGCAATTGTTACGTTTGAGTTTGTATACATGAGGAAGAGTGTGAACATTCAAATGGATAACAATTACCTCTACACTCACAGTTGCCTTCGTGCATTTGCAATGTCAGGCGCACTTAAGGAAATCTCAGCATGATGTTGATGCATCAGGTAGTATGTCCATAATATATACACCTGAAGCACCAACAATCCACCCAAAGTCATCTGGAGGTGGGAGCTGGGGAGATTGCGATACTGTCCCAAGATACATCCTCTTGGAAACACAGCTCTCTTAGTGTGCTTGATCAGATCATTCTTGATCAGTTGGGATGGCATCACTTAACCTTCCCATATGACTGAGGGTGGGTGAGGGGGAATGATACGATCAGATGAAGCTGAGTACCATTGGAAAATGTGCAAAATCATCCACTGATCATAATGATATATAACTACATATTTTTCATGCCAACCACCCCCCACCCCTGTACGGTGCCGCCGGAGGATCTCCCCTACTGTTGTATAAAATTAATAAATAATAGATATTTGTTAGACAGGCTTGCGTCAGTGTAGTAGCCTGTTTAGTCACAAGTTATTGGTCTTGTCCATAAAACCTTCTTGTTCTTTTTCATTTGTGCTAACAAAGAGCCTAGGTAACACCATTTTGTCTTCAGTGATAGCAAGTTGGCACCTTTCAAGTCCGTATCCAAGCAGTGATGTATCTTCGGCTTAGCAGAGCTAGAAAATCTCAGAGGACAAGGGATGAGGCATACCACATTGTAGAAACTGCAGCTGCAGAAGATCATTATATTTGGTACAGTGTTTACCCTATGACAACCAAGAGCATTAAGCTGCGGGTCAAGAATGAGTATGACGTCTCTTTATTCCCACTTTTCAGTTTTGCGTTCATCTCTTGTTTGTACTCTTTTCTTGAAATCTTCATACTTATTCTTGACCCGAAGCTTAATGCTCGTAGTTGTCATAGGGTAAACACTGTACCAAATATAACGATCTTCTACAGCAGTTGCTACAATGTGGTATGCCTCATCCCTTATCCTCTGAGATAAGAAAATCCTGAGATTTTCCAGTTCTAGTTGGCCGGAGAAGATACAATGCTTGAATAACATCTTTACAGTCCGGGAGTATTCCATCCTTGAAAGATCCACTTTCATTGGTAGTTTGGTCAAGTGAAACCTTCTGGCTTTTAGACCTGGTTTATGTCATCTTAACAGACTTGAATGGCTCTTTAGATGATTACAGATCAAGAATCTGAAAGGTGCCAACTTGCTATCACTGAATAAAAAATGCTGTTACCTAGGCTCTTTGTTAGCACAAATGTAAGGTTCTGAAAAAGAACAAGAAGGTTTTATGGACAAGACCAATAAGTTGTGACTAAACAAACTTCAGCACTAACGCAAACTTGTCTAACAAAAATCTATTATTTATACATTCTTACACAATGGTAGTGTAACTCCTTCTGAGGCACCGTACAGGGGGTTTGGGATGACAAATATGTAATGTTATATATCATTGTGATCAGTGGATGATTTTTGCCTCTTTTCCAGTCGTACTCAGCTTCATCTGATTATATCATCCCCTCTACTAATAAGTCATGACTTTGATCACAAGAGTTGGAATTATGCTGACCTCTTTGACCTTCACACTGACCCTGCTTCAAACCTTGCAGTTGCACTAAAAGAGGAGAGGCTCTTCTTTGTGCTGTCATGTTGTACCACATTCCTCATCTCAAGAGCTTTCTGTCAGAGTATGAACACATCACCAACTCACTTGCCTGCATTGTGCGCTTGCTTTGTGAGATCGAGTGCATCGAGACGATTATCTCATAATCTGTTGGCGCTCTGTTTCGTATCCACCTCATTGAACACTTCCTGCTATTCATGACATCACCTGACACAATGTACTCTGCTGTTGGGTCAGCAATGCGAGAACTTAACAAGGATCTTCTGAAGCAGCTGCTTCATTTTTCAAAACCCGCATTTGGATTTGCAAGTACAAAGTATCAGACAAGCAAAGATCCATACGAACCTGCCAAGTCAATGTTCGAGACCGGAATGTACCAAGAGTCCATTTGCGAAGCCTTTCAATCTACTGTTCATGCTCTCAGGAGTGAGGTTACCCAAGTTCTCAAAATACTTCTTCCAAGACTTGCAGAAGGATTACAAAAGCAGCGTGGTCATGTCTTTGAATTTGGTGAAAACTCAGTCATAAATCAAACCGTGACTTAAAATGGACCAAGACGAGCTTGAAGGAGCTCCTATCCACAACTTAGTTCCATAACGTTCAGTTGGTACTATTCAGCATGAACTCTAGGTTCGTGGTACCAAGAACCCGAGTGCAGCAAGTACAGCACATTGCAAAGCAGGATCGTATGACCTAGTAGACAAAACATCCTCAGAAGCTTTCAAAACTTTCAAACAACTTGTGAGGAAAGGTGGTCCACTTCTGTCAATAGCGTCAGAGTGAGATGGAAAGCATAAACAGCTCATACAAATGGGCATGAATTCAAAGCATATGCTGAACCTGAGTGTCGAGAAAAGAAGAAACAAGGACTTGGCAAAACAGAAAGACGTGAATGGACCCTTCACTAAATCAGAAGATGTGGACAATTACAGGGATAATGAAGCCATGCCATTTGAAGAGAGAGCTTCTAGACTATCTAGATGTTCGCTATGCTTTTCTTTCACTCCCAAAGTCATCAGATATATTTAGACTCAAGACGTCTTATAAACTTCTCCCTCATCTTCTAGCACAAACTCTGAAGGTGTGCTTGTCCAAATTCACATCAAATGTATCGGCGACTATAGGGGACCTAACAAACGCTCTGAAGCAAATGGAGGCAGACTGAGATATTCCACAGAATTTTGTTAAATGGCTATGAGGATTGAATATAAGAAGACGTACCAGCTGAACATTAAAACAGATCGATACAAGTGCGTTGATTTTCACTATATTTTTATACTATTTTGATATAAATATATCTAATCGTACTACTAGGGGGAGCTGTCTTGTATCAACAGAATTATTATTTTTTTAATAATTCTCCTTAAGTTGATCATAAACCATAAATAACAAATCCAATACTTTTTCATGCATAGATCCTACAATGTGATAATGAAAGCTAATAATCAATTTTTCCTATGATTTACAGGCATCGATGATACACAATTCCTTCAGATTCTCTGTACGGTGGGGGGGGGGGGGATTTTTGCGTGATCCAGCTTAATAACACACATATCCTTTAATATCACCAAACATTTAATTCTATGTGGCATTTATAAAATTCCAATGGCTATTTGTGTTACAACAATTCCCTCAAAAGATAATATGCGACGTCTTCTACTAAATTTAAACCTCTAAATGGAGCAAAAAAAATTTTGCAATGTTATGTGCTGCCATGTATATAAAGTTAATGTATCCAGACTTATTAGCTTGTCGAAATTCTACAACTCTAAGTTCATAACGAATAAACCAGTCATAGGCACAATAAACATTGTACGGCAGCCCAAAACAATGATATTTTGGCCTCGGGTAACCAAGTGTCTAAAATTCAGAGCCTGATCAAGCAACTAGATTCTGAAGGCTGCATTTAAAAATAAGTTGCATTACTATGATCCAAAATCTATTTGAATCAGCTGCCTACAGTTTTTTTTTCTGTTTTTTTTTTCATCCCAGAAAATGTTTACAAAAGATGATATACCTACTTGCCACAATATCTCATCCGTACTAACCCCACTTCCTGCTACATTGATTTTTATAGTTTCTTATTATACTTGTAACTATAAATAACAAGGGGCCAAGTGGGCCTGATATCGCTCACATGATTTACATAAGTTAACAGTTGACCATTTCGTTTAATATGATGTCCATCTTGCCTGGTTTTAGTAATTATAGTGCCTGATAAAAATTATTTCCAAAGAGACAAGGCAATAATTATTAAGCATATTCTCTTGCTCATAATCGAACTTCTCCTAGATTTTAATGATATAAACTTATTTACCAAGATTGTCGTAATTGCATGACACATATAGTCTCTAGATCTAGAGCGGTTACCAGCTCAACCGATCAGATGCAAGATCACTGATTATATAACAGGTCAAAGACAATGATCAGATAAGCTTGAAATTCGGTCTCCAAGGTGGCAACAAACTCAGCCAATCAGATACAAGAGTACCTCATAAATATGCGTAGATTTTGCTCATAATCAATGTCATCCAACATCTTGACAATATACAACTGTGTAAGAAGTCTATATAAGAAATATATTTGCCGAGTATTGACAAATTCAACAAATCAAACGCATGGCCACGTCATCAATGTGCCTGGATCATCTCTCATAATCATACTCAACAGACATCCTGGTGATATAAATTTGATTACAAGTTTGATCAAAATCAAGAAAACAAAAATACAACTAGAGTGCAAAAACTAAGATTACCTCATAAATATTCATAAATCTTGCTCATAATAAGACTAATTACCATCTTGGAAAAAAGGTTAGCTTCTTTACCTTAAGTCTGATTTAAATCTGGTCAGAAACGCTGTCTCGCGAGTGGTAAGAAGCTCAGCAAATCAGATGCGAGATCAACTCATTAACATGCGCAGAATTTGCTCATAATAAAACTCATTGAACATCATTATGATATAAGCCTGCTTACCAAGTTTGATAAAAATCTGATCGGAATATTATCTAAAGTGTTGACAAGTTAGCCAATCAGACGCAAAATTACCGATTAATATGCACGAATCTCGCTCATTATCGAGTTCCTTTGAGAAATTAATCATCTAGGCTCATATTTCAAGTTTGATCAAAATCGGATCAGAAATATAGCTTCAAGAGTGTTAACAATCTCAGGCAATCAGATGCAAGATATCGTCATTAATATGCGTGGATGTCGTTGGAGATCTTGATCATATACGCCCGTATCTAAAGTTTGATCAAAAAAGGAGCAAAACTAGGGTCTCCAGAGTGGTAACAAGCTTAGCCAATCAGATGCAATATCGCTTCATTAATATGATTGGATCTCGCTCGTATTCGAATTCTTCCTGAATTTTGATTATATAAACCGATATTCCAAGTTTGATCAAAATCGCGTAAGAAATATGGCCTCTAGAGTGGTAAGAAGCAAATGTTGATAGACGGATAAAAGACTGACAGCATACTTGGTGAGCTAAAACACAAAGGAGTATACGCTCCACTCCACCTCTTTATCCTACACTTCGCGTGGTGTAATAAATGTAGTACCAATGTTTAGGTCAGATATTCCAATTTTCATGCCTACACCAAATTGACCTTTATGTCCCACCTTTAAGGAATGCCAGTCCGTTTTCCTATGATACCCATCTACATGGGCATGCGCGAGCCTGCTTGACATGACAGTGCAACGCGCTGAATATTATTCTGTATTCTAATTGGTCAACCAAAAAGGAGGTTATGCCTCATTTTCTGTCGACCAATGAGATTTTCGGCTGTACGTCATTTTCGATCGACAAATGAAATTTTTTACTGACCAATAACAGCGCAGTATTCCCTTCGGCGCCTTGCACGGTCATGCCAAGCGGGCTCGATCATAGCGCCATGAAGATAAAAATAAATTGATTTGGCATCTGGCTACATGTATATCAAGGGAAAAAAGTTTGTAAACATTTGAAACTAAACTTAATTCTGAATTTATAAACAAAATGCTAATTCTATGCAATATACATAGAAGGATTTGATTATAACATTTGAGAAATTTTACATATACAGTGCAAAATAAAATTGATAGTCATCCAGAATGATGTCTATTTTCAAACCTTAAGCTTGGTTCTTTTATACTTATGCTAGATTTCCATTGTATTCCTAGAGTATATAGGGAAATTTATGAATCAGACATTCTAAAATCCTGATGTTGATTAAATCATACATGTTTGTATCATTTATTGACAAGAGCAGTGAATAACTTGATTAGACATTTGGAAACAAAAAATGATTGACTGCTGATTCATCATTTTCAGTTGAATTGCATAAGGGAATTTCTGATTGGACAAATTTCGGATGATTTGTTGGCCAACCAGACTTTGCGTTGGTGGTCCGGTGGGCAATCATGCTTTTCTGTTTAATGTTCTACCCATGTAACAGCTTGGACACAAAAATCAGTACGCACTGACAGTTCATGGTATGGTCTTCTTGTGGCCATGTTGCACTGCATCAACACTATGAAGCATCACTCTTATGATTCTTGATTTGAGCCATGAGGTAAATTGCTATTGTCCTGCTTTTCTGGACATAACCTTCACCGTAATTTGGTAATGACTACTTTGTCACTTTTCAGATTGATGATATGCAACTACAAGATCCTAAACAGTTCAAACAATATCAGCCCACGCAGAAACTGTTTACTGTTTCCTAGAATGGACTTTCAAGAGTCAACTCGTCTTCTACTTCTATGCCCACTCTTGATCATTCTTGTTTCTTCAGGCTATCTGGTAGGGGATATCCCACACTACATCTAGCCTAGATTCATATTATAGGATAGTCTTTGAAAATGGCATAAATGCATGTTTAGCGTATTCTTTGAATGTTTCAGCCATGTCATTCTTCAGCATGTTGTCACCCGATGCCCCATGATTGATATGACACCAAAAATCGGCGCCGAAGGCAGGGTTTCATTCTAATCTCTAGGCTTCCCCAGCTTTGATAAGGAAGGAGGATACATGTTGCCTGGTTGACAACACCTACTGCATGGCGTATCATGCCAACAGAATTTGGTGACTCGCGAAATAAAGGTATGGCTGCCTGAGAATCGGATCGTGCTAAAACGCTGACCTCTAAAACCTACTGACCAATGAAAATAACCGTTAATTTCATCCAACTACAGATTTATATTATTGTAAGATATAGAATTTAATCATTGTGTCATTGTCGACTAAGGAAAGTCGTAACGTACGCATATTGGAATGAAATTATTTATTAAAAAGTAGTTACAAAAGCATGTATCTGGCCTAAACTATTTGTATTCTTTTTGTGTTTTTTTTATGTTATTATAATTAAATGTAATACGAAATCTAAAATATGCGTTGTTTGTTTTTCGTAGTCAACTCCTAATTAGAAAAAAATGTACTATCCATGAGGACGCATATTATTATTATTATTATTATTATTATTATTATTATTATTATTATTATTAAATACACCAATAAACACTGTTTATACTGTGTTCAGGTTATACAAATTTGTATTACCATGACAACGATTTCGATAACTTTTTATTAGACATCGTCTACGATCTTGTGAAAAGGTAAGGCCTTGTTTATAGGACACATTAACGAGACGTATATATAATAAAAGAATTGCATACACATTCGATTAATATGTCCGAGAGGGATACAAATACAAACAAAACAATTATTTAGTCGGTAATGTCGGTATTCACATTTTTTGTTTCTGTTCAACAGTTTCATGATTGTCACTCTTACCGTCAAGGGTCAGCGTTTTTTTTTTTTTTTTTCAGTGTTCCTCAACGGGCTTAAAATTCCGTTAAAAATTGATTGTGTACAATTTTCTTTGATCCGCAAGGACAAAAAGCTTAAATTTTAAATTTTCAATCGTAAAATCTATGTTTATATGAAATTGTTATTTACAATGGTCAATATATCGTCGTTTTAGCATCAGGTCAGAATGTTTAAGTTGTCAGCAAAGTGCTGACGAGAACAGACTGGTCAGCGTTTTAGCACGACCCCAGAGTTTCCGGTATGAGATTGTCCTCAGTATAAAACAAACTGCCAATGATACCCATTTCTTTCCTGGCAGAGCTTTCTCTTACTAACTCGTTCAGCTGTTTAAATCAACTTGCGCTACATCAGCCAGAATGACAGTAATCTATTAATGATCCTAATATCTTGTGTATAAAGGCGTTTTAAAATTTCAGAAAAGGTGTCAAAGTTGTATAGGACTTTGGAAGCTGGTCGATCTTTTTGGGTGATGAAAGAGAGATATGCCTTGAAAGAAGCATGGGCTGCTGTTGATCTAAGATGGTGATACTATCCACTTTGGTGTAGATAAATACAAGTAGTTTAGGTGGACAAACCTCTCTCTCTCTCGCCAAGGCTCGCAAAAGCTGGAAATTATTTAACGAGTTTCATAAATTCAATATTAAATCATTACCAATTTGATAGCCTCTAATTATCTTTACTTGGCTACCGTCGACAACTACCAGCTACCTACATTGGTATTAGCTGCAACCTATTATTCTCAAAATGATGGCTGGAAGGTCAGATTATACTCATAGCAATTTTCCAAGAAATAGTAGAGCTTAGGCACTGTCATCAATTGGAAATACAATATTTTTTTAAGTTTGAAAGAATGAGCGCAATACTCAAAAGAAAAAAAAAGTATGTACAATTTATTAATTTTTTATTTTTTCATTTTTAACCCAGTCTAAGATGTATCGGAAATCGGTTATTAAAAATGCAGAAGCAGGCTAAAAACTATGGCTGTCATGAAGAAAGAAGTTAATTGATAAAATTAATCACGTCAGGAAATTACCTTGAACCCATCTGTGATGCATTCCAAAAGAATTCCATCTTCTGTGATTTTGTTTGCTGAATCTACTTTTCCAACAGGGACATAGAGTGGAATTGACTCACAGTTTCCGTAAACCTGAAATTATCAAATATACGTATCATTTGTCTGGTCAAAATGTAGACACATTCAGTTGGCGTCCAACCCGAGAAGTGGGGTAGGAGTGGTGAACACTTACTAGTGGTAGTAAGGATGATTCGACCGTCGGGATTAGGGTTCAACATTTGTGTGAAACAAGGTTATATTTTACAACCAAAATTATGGATACGGTTTCTTTTTTGTGTGTCTGGCACGGGGTAAAACTTAATACCAGACCATCTTTTCACCAGGTAGTGGAACGTCTTATCACCAAGTAAATTCAAGCCACAAATGAAAGACATGAGATAAAAGGAGATACGTCACTCAAGGTGGTAACATTAGTTCTTTTATTAAGATTCCTCGATGTTCTGGTCGACTTAGTTCACACCTTACTGACACGGGTTATTTGAAACAAAGCGTATGTCTGTAATAGAATGTCAACCCTGTCTGGAATTGAGTAGGGGGCAAAAACTTACAGTAGACCCATCCCCTACAACTTTTAACCCGGGTGGAAGGTTTGAGGAACTTTCAAGGGCAAACAGCAACTCGAAAAAGGTGGATTAGGTGGAATGAAGCTTGACAAGGGTTAGGGTACGCCTTCTGCACCCCAAACCTGTTTCTTAATTTATGTCAAGTTTGACTAAGATTCGGGTGTAAAGCTGATTTGAGAGGATGCAAATTCAAGTAGATGGTGTGACTTTTGTCAACATATTAGACGGCGCTATCCAAATTGTTATGTATTAAAGCCACTTGGGCATCACTAAAGCAAGAGACAGTATTACTAGTTAAATCACATTTTTAAAATGTTATCATTGTGTGTGTGTATAAATATATATATATATATATATATATATATATATATATATATATATATATATATATATATATATATGTATAGACACACATATACAAAGAGAGATCGCTGAAGTCCACTATGTACAGTTTAACCGTGAATTTGTCAGCCCAATCTATCCAAGTTATTATTTCCACTTGTGCATCACTTAATTTAGACAAAAAATATTCTTATTCGTTTAATAACGATTGGAACGCTCCATTGTATTTATATCATTGTTGTGTTCATATCTGAGTTAATTTCATTTCAGTCCTACTCTATAGGTGGACATGAACGACGTGTTCATTTCAGTGATATATTCAAAATAGCCAGGTACACTAAAAATGAATAATGCATGGCTTGCATATTGTTTGTTTGATTTTAAAAATTCTTCCATTAATATGTCCAGCATGCACCATGCATGTTCACCATCATGCTATTCCTCTGGTAGAAAACTCCTCAAGAACTTTGCTAATGGAAGGTTACACGGACAGGTCATTTTTTTGGGCTTATTTCTATCTATCCGTCTGCATCAACATTTTATATTTCCTTACACCAAGTATGGTATCGCTATTTGGTACATAAGGCGCTTTGATGCGTACAGAGGATTAAACTGAAGACGTGTAGATGCGTTTCAGGAAGAAAGAAAAAAGATAGACTAATCCGAAGCGTCAGATGCAATGCAGAGGCAATAGCATCAAGAGAAATCCTAATATAACGGTAGTACTTTCAACTTTTTAGCCAGAATAAACAGAGAGGAATAAGACCAAGATCATGTGGTTGTGAGAGGAATAAGACCAAGATCATGTGGTTGTGAGAGGAATAAGACCAAGATCATGTGGTTGTGAGAGGAATAAGACCAAGATCATGTGGTTGTGAGAGGAATAAGACCAAGATCATGTGGTTGTGAGAGGAATAAGACCAAGATCATGTGGTTGTGAACAGAAATAAAGCAACACAAGGTGAGTAGGACAAGGATCTTACTCGTTTGCTTCAAGTAACTGAAAGTTTATACACAGAATAATTTATAATATATGGAAGAGACTACCAACTGATAAGGACTTGTAAGGTTGGCCTGTTGGAAGGTGATGACGAAGAGAGTGGAGTGAATGAGAAAGAAAAAGGGTAACGAAGAAGGTTCAGACTCTTAAGACATTTGTAAGAAATTAGAAAAGAACAGAAGAGGCAATATGACTGAGATGGGTGTCTTCCAGCTGCTGAGGGATGACAAAAGAAAGTGGAGGAAGGGTTGAAGCTGAATTGAAGAGTCAACATCCTCGTGGATTCCTAAAAATAAAGTTTCCAATAAAAGCAAATAGAATGCTAGAGGTTCTTTAGGGAAAGGTCAACTGATAGCTTTGATTATATTCATACAACATGCAATTGGGAACATGAAGATTCTGGTGGCCACTACTGACGAATATCTTCCGGCATTAATTTTACAAAATAAAATTTCAATAAGTTAAAGTAATTTTGATCGGAAAGCAAGACCGAAGGTAGCTCTAGATCCGATCAGGGTTCCTTTCAAAGTGTGTTAAAATGCTTATTGTGAAAGCACATGAAAGTCATGTCACCTTGAGAAGTTTTCCTTGCTACTGTGGCAGCTGTCTTTTTGTGCCTGGACCCCTGACGAGTATGTGTTTCCATATCGTAGGTCAGGTCAAACCAATTTATCTGTCTATGAAACTTCGATCATCAGAAGTTTATTTGATAGGCAGTCTGTAGTTTTAATGGAGAGCAGCGTGGTTGACACATTTCAGAACAGGAATATTGGGTGTTCTGCGTGTCAGAGGATTGCAGTATATAATATAACGAAGAAAGTAGCGGATGCGTATGAAGATAGTTAACTTTGCCCATGTATGGCTAAGTTCTGAAATGGCATACTCCGTTCGCGTACGCCGTAAATTTTCTTTTACGTACATAGTCCCCCACACACACACACACACACACACACCTCCGCCAACCGAAACGTTAGCCACATTATGGTTTACAATCAAATCTGACATAGCAAACTGTCATGATTATAAATAGGATTTGCTCTGTCAACGGTTGTGTTTCTGGAAAGCTAGTGCAAAGGTGTGAGCACGAAAAGTGAAAGCTGAAAGACATGAAAAAGTCGGTTCCTTTCTATGTGTAAGATTGCGATGCAACCTCTTGCACATGCTGATGTGTCTGTTGTGAAATTTATAACGGTCTTCAGGATTATAGAGAATGTGTTCAGAATGCAGTAATGATGGCAAATAGGCAGCTCATAAAAGCAATTGTTGATTTCAAAGTGTTCACTTCAATCAGCACTGAGTATTGACCCTAAGAACCGGGGTAGAAGTCAGACATGGACTTTCTTTATGCAGGTACGGAAAACTGGATCGAACGGTTTGATCTTGATGGAAAAATTGCATTTTCCAGAACTCACTGAGGCAATAAATTTCAATCCTGACATTATTATCAGGTCCAATTTCAGATAATTTTTGTTTGTATACGCCATGGCAGTGCTCTGGGATTACAGTACTAAGGACATATATTAAATACTGATAGAGAATATAGCAGAACTATGAAGGCCATGATTGGACTGTGGAGTACGTTGCTGCATTGTCGAAAAATCTCCATGCGATAATTCTGCTCGCTATACAATCTTGTTCAAAACGAAGACAATAAATAGGTGTGCAAAGGGCTGCAAGCCCATTCTACCATATTATACTGGAAGAGGAAACAAGTCTACTTAAAACGTGGGTGTTGTTTGCCCATTATCCACGAAAAAAGGTTGCTTACTTGGGTGTTGTTGGTTCATTATCCACGAAATAAGGATGCTTAGAAAAGTTTGCCGAAAACATTCGTATGGGTGTTTAGGAAGGCTTCGATCATGAATGGCTGGTATTACTTGATATACGTATGCAAGCGCTTATCTTTACAAATGTACACCTATATTCTCAAAAGGTTTGAGTTCGTCGATTTTTATATGATCTATGACTGTCTCTGTAAGTGCCTGTCGGTTGCTGACAAACCTGTATTCCCACCTTCCAAAGCGAAGTGTCTGTAGGAGCGGAGCAGAACTCTTCTATAACCGCGACATCTGCATGATGAATATTATCTGGGCACGTCGGCGATCCGGTGTGATCCACATTGGTAGCGCGAAAGATGGCGGTGAACACATGGACTTTGTCACACACCTTGAATTCTGAAAGATACAAAGTCAGACATGAACAAAGAGTTCCATCGATTTTTATGGAAGTGTGTCGACAAGCAGGCACCTCTGTACATAAAACTATAAATAACAGTATGCCAGCTTGACAGACGGTTTATTACTGAAAAGTTGTCAGTTTTATTTTCATTCTGCTTTTAATTTTTGTTTCCTTTTTCTGAAAGCTTGATTTGCAAGATGTTTTTGTTTGTAAAGCTCAGCAAATTATGATGACATCGACAATATTAACTTACAATAAATAATTACTCGAATGTATTGAAAAGATCCCAGATTTATTATACTTTGTATCGTCTCTTTTAGGAGGAAGTTCTACAGATCTCTGCCCAGACCGCTTTAATCTAATGTATGAAGTTTTCCATCTCTCATCACAAAGATATGGATATCTCAATCAACAGTTTTCTAACATATTTTTTGACTAATGGTCCAAGTACAGGTGAAATAGCAAAATGTCTAAAAAGAAAGGCTAACAAAGACCATTTATTTTATTGAAGAAAACATGATTACTATTATAATTCCTCTCTGATATGGCCTGTTTACAACATCACAGTTTGCTTTGTATGTGTTCCAGATTATTATTATTATTATTATTATTATTATTATTATTATTATTAAATGTCATATCAGCTTCTCAAGAGCATTTAAAATTGAGAAACCATGTATACAAAATTTCAATAGATATCACTATTGGTGAAATAGAACTATAGTAGTCGCCTACACTCCCGGTAGTTTGTACCCTCACCCCCTTTCTAGCGATTTTAAAAACGAAAAACAACAAGGATATAAAAATTGCATAAGACTTAGTCATTTCATTCATCAATTTATCATTTCTAACCTGATTGTTGCCAGGTGGCCCCTAACATTGTGTTCGCGTTTCAAACCAAACGGAAGCAGTCGATGTAAACAATCAAACAGGCTGCTCACTGTCTTTTTTTGGCTCCTACAGCAGTCTGTCTTCTGCATCCAATATTTGCAATATATAGTTTTAATATTTCTAATTAAAAAAAACAAAAAACAAACAACATGGAGCAAAATAAAAAGGTGTAGCTCTTGTATGCATGTGTTGAAAGGGATGTAACTCCAACAGTTATGGAAATGTACCGAATTATTCAGAGCTTATTAAAGACGGCGAACTACATCACATCTGCTGTCTAAAAAACAGACTCCCCCACGCAAATATGGAGACCGTGTTAATAAAAAAAAAACCTCTCGTTTGGTTTCAAACGTGAACAAGACGACAGTGTTAAAGACCCCCTGGCGAGAACCAGGTTATAAATTATGAATTGATGAATGAAATGACTAATTTGTGTGCATGTTTTAAATCCTTTATGATTTTACTATTTGTAATCGGTAGTGGGGTACAAACTGCCGGGGAAGTAGGTGAATACTTTAGTGTTAGCATTCTTTTAGTGGCATTGTAATGGAATTTAAACTTTTACTTTGCGATAGAAATCATTTTCGAAAAAGAAAAGATATTGTCTCATCTGCTATATGTTTCTTGTGACGTTATCTTATGATCTTTGGTTCTCTGATTTTTACCAATATATTTTATTTTATGTTGAACATACGCGGATAATCTAGTTACTATCTACCGCTTCAACAACAAAATACCACCTTCACTTTTAGAGAAATCATCCAAATTTGACACAGAAGAAAGTCAAACCTTTTCGGACGGTGGCCTTATCTTAGCTGAAAATTTTACATCTATCCCTTGCTTTTTTTGTGACATTCATGGCAGACGAGATACAAGAACATATAGTTACGTGATCAGTTCACTCACGACTAGTACAGGAACCAGCATCACAAACTTTTATCTCCTCCCCAAGTCCGAAGCAGTCAGCATCACGACGTCGTGTTGACGATGGCAAGCACATCCGGGTTCGTTTCCGATGGCCTTGACCGCATTGCACTGTACAATTTGTCCACTCGCTCCATGCCGACCATTCACGTACTACGTATTATAATAATAATTATTATTATTATTATTATTATTATTATTATTATTATTATTATTATTATCATCATGTTGAAATCGGAAGATTATTGTATTAAATATTTGGCTGAAAATTTCACTACAGAATATGAGTTATTCTTTCGATTTTGTCACAAAAGCAGTACAATATTTTTATTCAAAATCTTTCCATGTAGTACTAGTTATAACATGGCCATATTCTGGAACGTCTCCTTAAAAATAAAACTTGAAATAAACATTAATGTGTACACAGTCCTCCACGACTTTCGTTGTTTCCATTCACATTTTAAATTTTACGTATTGCACGGTGTCTGTTCTTTCAATACACAATAAAAACATATTTGGAATACATTTAAGACACCTTTATAAAACAATAAGCATAATTTAAATAGTATACGTCGACTTTGTACATAGAGGGCATTATACATTTGTCTTGTGTAGGGGGTGGGGGCGGAGATATGGTGAATCTGCCGGTCGATGATAAGGACTATATAGGACCCACGGGTACAGAACTGAAGATAAACACTAAATGAAGTTGGACAGGACAGTCCATGTGAACGGTGGAAGACTATAAACAGCCTTTCTCGGTCCTCCGTGGAGATGATTAGCTTTAAAGAGAGAAAGGCACACAACAGAACCCAACCAAAAATGTGACGTACCACAAATTGTTGGGCAATCCTGTAGATTGGTGGAGGCCCCTATGCAGTCTCTCCCGTTGTCCCGAGGGGTGGGGTTGTCGCAGAACCGTTGACGATATTGCTGCCCTCCGCAGGTCTGGGTGCATCCCGACCATTGGTGCCAGTTGCCCCATCCGCCGTCTGAAGGACAACCAAATTTAAGCTGGTATACAAGAAGCCAAAGAAAACCAGAGCATAATTTGCTTGACTGTTCGGGATATAATAGACCCGGACGTTTAAATGTTGGCAATTATGGGAAACAAAGGATCCCCTAAAAGGAAAAAATGTCTCAAAAACAAACGAAAGTTGTGTTAAAATCCCTTAAAGAAAATGTCAGTAAAAGACTGGATAGTATGTGCATGTTGCTTAAATGTCAGACAAGGGTTGGTAAGTATGTGCATGTTGCTTAAATGTCAGACAAGGGTTGGTAAGTATGTGCATGTTGCTTAAATGTCAGACAATAGTTGGTAAGTATGTGCATGTTGCTTAATTGTCAGACAAGGGTTGGTAAGTATGTGCATGTTGCTTAAATGTCAGACAAGGGTTGGTAAGTATGTGCATGTTGCTTAAATGTCAGACAAGGGTTGGTCAGTATGTGCATGTTGCTTAAATGTCAGACAAGGGCTGGTAAGTATGTGCATGTTGCTTCTGGAGGCAGTGCTTAGAAAGAAAATCAAAACCCTACAAAAACAGTCCATATATCAATATGAGATACCTCAGCAACATAAATACAAGAAGGGTTAGGAAGGCTTTATTTGTTTAAGTCTTATTTAATCTCATTGTTATTAATTCTGCCTTGATTTAACTGGTTGAGAGTAATATTTATTCGGTGTTTTATCATAAATGGCCTTTTTGTTTCTCTTAAGTTACAAACAAGAGAAAAATGTTCTTGTTGCTACCTTGTTAATTGTTCGTCACTAAAGCCATAAAAGGAAATTATTACTTATTCGCGCCAATAAGAGTTGACGAGAAGATGCACATTTACCTGTGCGAACATAATTATAGGGTTTGTCACCGGTGTATTTTGCATTTGATTTAGGTCCACTAAACATGATTTTGTTAGATTTCCTCCCTATAATTATGTAGAATTCATTTTCTTTCCAAAACAGACTACCCAAAATAAATTTTGCATCACTTATTTATCATAGCTCTAAAAAAGTTTTGACGTGCTTTGAAGCAATTGTTTTACTTTATAATGTTCAAATTTGACCTCAATGTGAACGTAACGTTATGTCAATACCTTCTGTTTAGGAATAAAATTCTGAACACGATCTCATATGAACAAGTAATTAATTTTTTGTGGTTAATTTGTTACGATCAACAGGCAAAAACAAATTGTTCATTACTCTTACTGATATTATCAGTGATTCAAATCTGGTTGAATAGTATATTTGTAATATGCTACATATACCATGATTCATTAAAAAAAATGTTTAGCTATTATTCTTACGTTTTGAATAAAGGTGAATTATGAAAAATATGACATCTGAGGAAAATATTTTCTCATGGAGATAAAACATGTAAATGTTTTTTATTTGTGAACCAGTTTAAAATAATACCCGATGTTTTTCATCTCATTCGTCGAAAAAGCTGGGTAAATAAAAACGAATACTTAACCAGGAAAGACTTCAAGCGTGTTTTGTGCAAATAAAGGTTTCTAAAATCTGAAATCTGGACAACACAGTACCGTATGTCAGACTCACCCACTAGATAAATCAAACACCATCTTGTCTCTCAGATTAAAGATACATAAATGTCAGTGTAAGATGTGTCTTCCATTGTTTGCCTTAGACGAATCAATCTACTTCTTGGAGATATCCAGGCAAAATAGCTAGTTGTCTCTGATGAAAAGCAGCTTCCCTCGAGGACCACAAAGTGTGACATGCACGTTAATAATTTGAGGTACTATCCCAAAAAGGCCATATTCCAGCAATGCAGATTTTCGTTTCCTTTGAACATGTTTGGCCACCAAATCTATTTTGGCAACGTAATTTGCTGTTTTGTTTGATGGCACTAACACGCCCAGCATATCTCAGCCACATAGATTTTATATATTAGACGCTGCACGACATGTCATTCTGGTCCAGATTGTATATGTTAGATGCTGCACGACATATCATTCCGGTCCAATCGTGTGCTTCACGTGCGTAGTATTGCATGCCTTATTATTCAAGTCTCACCGAACTTAACACAGATTTAATTATTTCATCACATGTTTGGATTCTAGATTTAACTTCAGGTTCAGACACAACAGGAGAAAACTAATACAGAGGCTATGAAAACACTATCGATAACTTGCACCTGTATATAAGTAACTCAAATATTACAGGTATTCACCCATAAGATATAACGAAGACAGGGTAACCACACATTTTGCACAAAGAAAAATCCTTATTTTGTCCGTAGCTAAGGAAGACAATCTGCATTTTAAGAAAGGCAGTATGGAAATGGTTAGAAGTAGGTCAAATAATCAAGGTGCTTATAATCTGCATGTTATTTTCTCGTAATTCACCTGTCGGCTTATATTATTTTTAATAAACAATGAAATTTTGAAGAAATAAAACCTCACTGGTATATGCAGAAATTTGAAGCAAATGGTAACTTTAACAATCAAATGTAATTACGACAATAATGTGCACTTTATGATTATCCTTCTATATATCAATAACTTCAGCTTAAACTTTTTCAAATAAAATTCATGCATGTAGTCAGCGTGTGAGGACATGCACTTGTATTTTGCAAACATAGATACTCAAACTAAGATACTTAGTACATCCACCATTATATATATTTTGTTAACTTGCACTGGCAATCGTGTTACTTCGAAGTTCAGGTCCTTCGAAACTTATCTAGACAGTTTTGTTTTCACAGAAAAGTATTTCTTATAGAAGAGTAGGACAAGAGAAGTACAGTCTAGTCTTTTCCATTTCCTAGTACTACAGTTAAGAAATTCATACAACGTTTAAAGTACAAAACTAAAAATTTATAATGCTCAGTCTCAGTCATTAAATATTTATGACTTTAAGCCATTGCCTGTGTCTCTAATAAGGATAATTACACGCGGTATATGTCACCTGTAAAACATGTAGTTGTGTTACATTTATGTTCATGGGGGAAATATTGATTTTGTGTAGTACTAAGGAAGAGTCATGGTACTTACCCACACGTACCCAATTAGAAGAATTCCAGAAGTGAAGATTTAGGTCTATAATTAATGTATTAATGAGCAATATACGTCTCAGCCGTGCTATGGTGTGCATGCGATATGAAAATAATTACATACAGAACATATTTCAAAGTACCACAGAGTATATGTCAGTACAGATATCAGTGATGTATCATTTTACAATAAATATATGTCTTGGTTAAATTTACATTAGAAAATAAACCTTTACCGACATGACATATTGTAGAAATTGGTACTCGTCTTGATCAAGCAATAGAGTTGTTTCCATGGTTGTTTTCTACCAACGTTACATATATTAGTTTAACTGTAGGTTGTTTGTATCGAAGGACCTTGGTAGATGGTTCCTCTGTTTCGAGGAACAGACATATAGCAAGTTCTGCATTGGCAAGTGGCTCATCTGTTTTGAAGAACTGGTTTATTGCAACTTTGAATCTTAAAGTGTTCCAGTATTTACGCTTCTTCAGAACAATGACTCACGGTCATGTGTCTGGTTTGGAGGAAACCCTACAGTAGCTTCTTCCTACCTCTTTCAAATGAAGAGCCAGAATCTAATCAGAAAACAGTTTTACGTGTAAAGTCTACCAGCATGACCTGTCCCTGCGCCTCAGACGTGAATCGTGTCCAGGGACCTTGTTTGGAATTTTGTCGTGTAACGAATCTTGAGATGCCTAAAATTCAAAGACGTATTTGTCACGGAATTGTATAAATCCCTTTTATTTATTAAATACATGTACTCAGGTTTCGTTTTTCATTGTAACAACGATACCCGAGAGTGAGTTATGTATATTGTACAATATTTCGAAACAGTGAGTTCGGTTCACCCTATGCCGCACGTGCGAAGTGCTTTCGATGGGAAAAACCGAATACATCAAGCGCAGGGACGATGTAAGGCTGCATCGTCCGTGTATAAATGCCTCACCGTAAGACTAAATCTTTACATTACGGAACGTGTTGTCAGTGAGCACTCTACTTAAGGATTTGCACATCTTCAGCTGTAGAGGTATGTAAATTATTTATTAATTTCTGATGTATATTTTCTATGTAGCTTCGGCTTGCGTAGTACATTTAAATATTTTCTACTCTTGTTTGTGACTTAACAAGAGCTTTATATTAGCAATATAAAGTGACATTTTCAAGAAACGTTTAGTACCATAAGATTCTTATCGGACACGGGTAGGTTCACTTCTGAACTTGTTTATCGCTTTGTAATGTTGTGCCGATAATGTAATTTGTATAACTTACCGTATATAACGTCATTACATGTTATCGTATATGCCCGTGTCAATCATAATACACGGTGTTAGATTTATTTTCAGCTGAACAGAATCGACGAGGGCCCAGCTGTAGAGCTGACCATAGAAGTTGACCATAGCAGCTGTAAAGCTAACCATAGCAGCGGTAGAGCTGAATTAACAGTGTGTTGCTGGTTGAGTAGCAGGTGATCGGGCGTTGCTGACCGATTGGTGGGCGCTGATTGCTTGATTGACCAAGGAATTGAATGGTGGTCGGTGACTACCTGTAATGCTGACTGCTTGATTGACCAGTGTGACTGGTAGCCAAGTGTGCAAGTGACGGAGTGTTTTGTGTTACTCCATACATGTAATCTTTTAGCCGTGGGCTAATAACGGGGTTTGTGACACCCAGTGGTTTGGGATTGTAAAGATATTTCGTGTGATATCTATCCCATTGTTTTCATCATTTTTTTATTTGAATAAAGTACCAGTATACATTTTTACTATATGAGTAAAGTACATCATTTTTACTATTTGAGTAAAACACATCATTCTTTTCGTCGTCTGAAATTACTGTGAATCATTAACCTTTGTCCTTGCACTGTGTAAGGTGATTTATTTGTATTCATATTTGGGTTACATTATTAGGTTCGTGCGGATTATGTTAATTTGTCCAATATTTGGATCTTATACACGCACGTATTAATCATAACCTTTTTCCCATTCAAGTCATTCATCAATAAACATTGCATTTGTATCACCATCAAAAGTGTTCTGTTATAAATCCGAAATCCAACCCGGTTATCTTGTTACAGTATTATGCCAACAATCTATTTGATCAAGTGTTCTTACCAACGGGACATTTCACCATGCTACAATCTCGCATCTCATTGATTGAACCTTGGCAAGCTGCTCCTCCATGTTGAGGGATTGGATTATTGCAAGTTCTGGATCTTGAGCTGGTACCATTCCCACAAGTCACTGAACACGGTGTATAGACTGACCAGTTAGACCAACCACCATCTGAAAATCAATAATTTCACTTATTAATTATTTTTATTTGTTATTTTTAGTACATATTGATTGTTTGAAACTATAGTTTTTCGTACTATTGTGATTACGTTGGTTACAACGAGGTTACCAACAGCCATATGAATTAAAATTGCTTCTGTTACCCTTTCATGTAAGCTTCATTTGATTAAGCTTTATCAGAAGTGGGGAATTTGAAAAAAGGCACGTGATTTTATAACTTTCTATCTGGAAAGTCACGAGGATATGCCAATAAATTGAACAAATCTTTAGCATGAATTTGACATTTCTGTGCAGTATGTATATCTAAGATTTTGGTAAGACAGATTAAAATAGGGTAGTTAACTTGTTAGATCATACTTTATTGTATCACTTATTGATGGCAAATATTAGGAGATAAGGCAATATATTCTCACTTTAGTTCTTTTAAATCCAAATAATTTCCAAAGACAACAGTTGAGTTTAGTTCCGGGCTTCCATGCTTGGCTTTGTGGGTATTAACATTCTCAACATGCTGCAAAGGTTTGCTACTGAGACCGTACGGGTGGCGACGCCCATTGAGCAAAATAATATGTTCGTTCCGTCCCGCGGGACTCACGTCCATGGCCTGCGAAACGTGCACATCACATGGTGCGCCTCCGACATGGACTGGCACGAGTTTCGTCGCTTTTTTTAGGAGGCAACGTCCATACCCCCACAGCTTCGCCACCAAAGACCTGATCAGCTCAGGCCCAGTAAAGTTTCGGGCTGACCTTGATAAGGCGTAGATTGGGTCCAATTGAAGTCTTGCAATGTCTTGCAAATACCTTCAAAGACTATGCAATTTACCAAAATGTCAAGCGCGAAAGACAAGATACGAATACTGGAGAAATACTTGACCCGCTGCAACGAGCTGCGCTATATGTTAAACATAAGTCAGCTAGCATAGGATGATGTCACGTACGAGTTCGGAAAGAACCTAGTAAGCGCGTAGGTTTGATGCGTAAAGCATGCCATCCAAGACAGCGGGGCTGAAATCGCACCGGTGTTGGAAATGCTGTCGGAAGACCTCAGTGCTGCCCTGCCAAAGCAACCCCCATCTGAGTACATTTCAAGCTTGCTCACAGCGCTCCAAAACTTTTACGAGCAATTGCGCCAGCATATCGTGGATAGGGGTGTTGTTTGCCGCTACTGAGATACCTAAAAACTGGCAAACGCTGTTGTTGTTGGCAGGAGACCGACAGACAGGTTCAAAGTACATTGGAGACAACTGATCAAAGCGGGTGGTTCAAGAGACATCTGGAATAAAACAAACAGGTGAGTGGTCTCGAGTTAGCGCCTACAGGATAAGAACCTAAGTCAGCACACTGCCCGATGGGCAGAGCGTAGAGGCCAACAATCGAGAAGGTCTGTCAGCTAGCAGTTTACGAGCGAGTGCCGGCACAAAGGACAAATGCTAGCAGCGCAAACGCAATGTTAAAAAGAGTTAGAACGGCGACAAAATCACTTGCCCGTCCAGAGGACATGCGGCTAGCAGTGTTAACTAGGCTAGCCAAGTCCGCTACCATAGCGACCCGGATGAGCTGGCAAAACGCCTCGAAATGCTAGGTCTGGTCAATGAGGCTAGTACCATATGCCAACGGCTGCTAAAGGACGATATTATGGATGATACTGCATTTAAGGCGCTAATTAAAGAGTTTCATGACGAGGGTTATGACTCACATTGGTGTACTAAATTCAAACGACGAATGGACACACGAAAACAGCATAAGTGCGAAAATACAAAAGCAGATAGGCGAGGACGTCTCAGCCCGCCTGCGGATCATTCAAGAGCATACCACTCCCACCAACACCACCTGACCACACAGATGGTATAAGCGAGCTCAACAAAAATGCGTTTTTGACGTCATCTTTCTCAAGCCAATTGAGGCCCCCAAGAGCGTGACCTCGAGATTGTGCCGGTGTATCTCTAAGTCAACTACAGCATTCGCTCTCGGCCCTTGTGCCGCCTTTTGTGTTCTGTTCCGACAGTGGCACCACCTGGAGGACCGTAAGCCTACCAACGGGTTCCTACGAAATAGACGCCATTAACCAGGAAATCGAGATGCAAATTACAGCCTTAAGGGTATTGGTATCGTTGCCAATGAATCAAACCTTTTCCGCAGAGATATAGGTCAGTTTCACCGTCTGACGCGTCCACATCGCAAACTCAAGACTGCGCCGGCTGATGAGATGACCCGGCACCGTCAACCCTACGAACGCGATCCTCAGCCAGGGTTACAACGTCGAGCCGGCATAGTGCAGATCACCAGCACAATCTTTGTATATCTTACATTCGACACCGTAGGCAGCTCTTCCTTGAATTCTAGCAACATCAATAAGGCTAATTCTGTCTACGTGCTATATAGCTTTACCCTGGACCAAAGTACCGGCCGGCGTCTAGCATTCGCACATTCGTCTGCTTGCTTTGCAACAGTCCCTACATCAATAAACTGCACTTTACGCTGACCAACCAGAATGGCTACCTTCTCGACCTTTGCGACGAGACGCTCACCGTTGGCCTTTTATGTCAGAGACCGGGATCTGTTTTAAGTAATTGAGAGGGTAAAGAGTCGCACTTATATGTTCAGCTTGCAGCCGTAGTCAGCGGCTCACACAAAGCACTATGAGCGGCAGGCAACGCATTATACGAATACGAGTCAAAAGCGCCCGCCCCCAGTCTTTTGTGTACACTGTGATAACAGACTAGCCGATATCCTTCAAGCCCGATTCAGGGCAGCACCCGCGGACGCCACAGCACTGGCTATCAAGACGACCGTTGTAAGTCAGGCAAAAGAATCACTGCTAGCATTTGCTGCCGCAAAATGGATGTGGAAGCGTTATGTGATCTCCTCAGCAAGCTGGCAGTGCCGTGGCCAAGACTATGCCGCCCGAAACAGGCGCTGCTGCAAACGAGGTGGCCGGCCCAAAAGCCGCCGCCCTGGTTCGACCTGTCGCTACAAACTTGGCCTTCGCCTCTCGCCATATTAGAATAGTACAAAGGCACTATATCTTTTGCGTTGCATTACAAGACCCCGCCCTTGATATTGGGGCACCTATGCTCTGTGACCGCAGCATTAGCGACCAGCAGTATTAGTCGCACGAAGCAAGCGATCCCAATCAAAAGGATCGTGTGGAATTGCAGGTGTAGGACACCTCGCCCTATTTTCTCCCTGCCGAAGTCTTTATCGAAGTTGTCTTTAAACTTACAAAGAAAAACGGTACAGTCTACGACGAAGCATACAAGGTGCCATTTGTCAACAATGGTGTGGTGGTGCTGTTCGACATTGCCCACTAACTCATCGATAATAAAGAAACTTAGTCCTGCCTGGATAACGTCGATGTTGCCACACAATAGACCATGCCAACGATGCCTATTTTACAACGGTAAAGGCCTCCAGCTTCAAAACCGACACAGGTAGACGCGCAGAGTAACTTTTCCTGAGCCATACCGCTAACACACATCTTCGGCTTCTGTCGACGTCAAGCACATCATCGCGCTGACCCGTTAAAATATCAACCATGACGTCATCTTTCACGGTGCTGGCAAGAACGCTAGCAAGGTTACACGTTTCATTTCTGAATATACCTACAGTGAAACATTTTTTGAAACAAAAACTTAAACTCGGCTTTTGCGCGCCTGGTGGAGCGTCGAGAGACCCCGGCTGCCATGGGGGCTGGGCCTGAACTTACACGCTCTACAATCGCTCCTCCGGTTGTATGAGATGAGTGCTTTTTGCACTTATAACATGTTATGTGTTGCCGCTGGGTGGCTGCGGCGTGTTTTTTGGGGTTTTTTTTTTTAAAACGCCATCTTGCAGAAAAAGCGGTTATTGTTTTGTGAACTGAAAGGGTGAAGAACGGCCTTTGCGCCCATCTGACACAACCACCACCCTCTTCTGCCTACCCTCTCTGTTTCTACATTTGAACATTCTTTTTGAGAGACAATGAAAGATGTCTGTAAAAGGATTAATAGCATGGGATGACAATGCTCATAAGGGTCATTGTCACATTTTGTCCTGCGCGCTACCTAACCAATTGTGCTATCTGAGACCCAAATCCCTTCATTTTAAAACCACCACATAATACATTCCATATTATTTTTTAAAACAAGCACTTTCTGCAAAGAACAACTAGTCAAAACCTGACCAAAGTATATGGACTTCCATGCAAAGAGTACAACAAATAAATTTTACATGCTAATAGGCACATTAACTTGTTTAGTATTCATTCGTGTGCTTGTAGTGTTTAAATTAAATGTTGTTTAAAAGATCCAATTTCTAGCCACGACAACCTACCTATTGGACATTCACTTGTGACGCACTGTCGTATATCTGCCGGCGGCCCCATGCAACGAGCACCAGTACCAACGGGAGCAGGATTATTACAGTTTCTTGTGCGCACTTGTTCTCCCAATCCACATGTCAGCGTGCAAGTATCCCAATTAGTCCATGATCCCCAATTTCCATCTGCATTCATAATATCAAACTTTTCAATCCAAGTATACACACATGTATGCATGAAGAGAATAGGGACCTTCGTTAACATGATGTTTTTTTTTTAGTAATATTCAAAACGTATATTGTACTCAGGAGGATGCTACTCACATTTCTTCCTTCTGTGCATTCCGTGTTTGTTCTAGATTTCCTTCATTTTACTTTGATGGGTACATACATTTTGACGCCGCAGGTTATATAGACTGGTCAGTACAATGTAATCACCACTACCATCTTCACCGCTACTACTGCTGCTACTTTAGATCAGTTTACTTCATATTGACGGAAATAGTTTTCTTTAACAAGTTAAAAAGGACTTACCGACAGGACAAACATGTGAACATCGCTCAATGACTGTATCATTTCCTGCACATGTGTTACCGCCATTTTGTGGGACGGGGTTCGTGCAGTTTCTCGTTTTGATAATTGTTCCCTCTCCGCACGAGACACTACAAGAAGTGAATTCCCAAGACGTCCATCCACCATCTTTATACAAATAAAAATGTTTGTGAAAGTAGTCATTAAAGACAACAAAAAGGTTGATCTTCAAAATTATATTGCTGATTTATATTAATATTCATATCACATAAACTTGAGCACTACACACATTACACCAACATGGATTACCAATAGATGACAGAGTAGAAAATGACGGGCAATATATGATTAAAATACTTCCAATAAAGAATCCATGAAAAAAAATATAAAATTTACTCAAATGCGTCGTAAAATCATGATGATTATCACCTGAGAAATTATGACAACTTAATAGAAAACAGTCTCTAATATACCTATGATGCAGATAGGCAGCGAGCAAGACATGACATCCGTTGAAGTGCCAGGGCAATCATTCCCGCCATTCGACGGTTTGGGGCTGTTGCACATTCGGGTCCTAAATCGAGCTCCGTCACCGCACGTGACGGAACAATCACTCCAGTTGGACCAACTACTCCAGCCTCCATCTATGTATGGTAGATGTGACAAAAATGGCTTTTGGTTGTGGACACAATGACAATGACACGCAATTAAATCAAAAAGTATGCCGACATTTCAAGGAGTTTAAACTCGCCAACAGGGGTATTGTCGTTATAACGAGATCGCTGGTATTAGAAGTTTCAACATTGTCCATAATAAAGAACTAAAATAAGCGTCCATAAAATTCGCTATATTCATAGCATAATGTACATATTATATTACCCTTCATTGGATATGAAATTTCACTTCCTACTAACCGTAAATACTTTATAACTGTTTTCGTACAAACCGTGTTTTACTGTAATTAAAAATTAATATTAATTTAGCAGATTTACGACATGTATCAAATTAACGCTTTATTTTATTTTTCACTATTAATAAAGGGAAATGTTCGATCATTCGGGGACGACAGTGTGTTCCTTGTGAGTTTCAATGCTATGGTTAGTGTTCTTACATATTTCTTATATCTCATGTTATTGTTTCTTACTTGAGAAATTGCTGTATAGACTCCAATTTCATTTACAGATTTCATTGTAAAGATTGATGAAAGTATAAATAATGTTTCGAAAAAAAATTGGAGTCGCTGCAAATGCAAATTACAAATTTCTAACATTACCAAAGGGCCACAGAAAATAAATAATACCAAAGAACATAACTGTGTGATGTAAAACATCATTTAAAGAAAAGTGCTTGCATATTCAGGATTAAACATGTATTATACACAGATACATTGGAAGATTGCAAATCATATTGTTTCTTTGATGATCGCCTCACTGACTTGGATTTCCTGTGGAAAAAGTAATAGCATATAAGAGTTATTTTGTGTGGTTGGTATATAGGTTTTCTAGCTTTTGAACCCCTGAAATTATGATCTGATCAATATGTTCCTTCTACCACTAACTTATTAATTATTATGGCACACTGGCTCAATTATAACTATAACTATATATATATATATATATATATATATATATATATATATATATATATATATATATATATATATATATATATATATGTGTGTGTGTGTGTGTGTGTGTCTGTGTTCAGCCAGCCTGGAAACTAATATGATTTATTATCTGCCCATTGAGATGACTTTTAAGCGTTTTTGGATCTATAGTTTTGGATAGGTCCATAACAAACACATGGAAGGATAACTCACCTATTTTGCATACAGGATGAACGCACGTCTTGCTTTCTATTCCGTGTCCATCACACAAAGCTCCCCCATGTTGGGGAGGGGGATGGTCACACTTCCGGAACCTCAGTTCTGTACCGTTGCCACACGTTACGGAGCAAATACTCCAATTTGCCCATTGTCCCCAATGTCCAGCTATAATATATTACTACACTAATTAAGTTCCATATATATTTCCCTCTTTTTATTTTACATTTTTAATGAAATTCAGTGCATTTAGCAATAAGTTCAGATGCGTCAAGACTATCTTTACTTATGTTAGGTACTAACCTGGACACAACATATAACAACTCAACATATTTTACGTTGCATATTCTAAAGATAATTGCGTTTGAACAAAATAACTAGAACTGATGTAAAAGCGACCTTTCCAAAACCGATCGAATCACACCTGATTACTATGCCAGTCTACCAAAAAGACAAGAGGCTGAACTCAATAAACAGTGTATTTTCTGTTAGACCTTAATGCTGCTTTCTATTCAATGCAAGTAATATTCTTCGCTGGCTAGCAAATCTCCAGGAAAAATCAGAGAATAAAACATGAATGATTTTCTTATTGACTACAAGAGGATGAAATAACTAATTGCCCTAACTAATGTAGTGATACCTAGAAGAGATAATAACAGTCTGACCGATTTAATAATTTTGCTTTTTCTGTATCTGCAGCAAGCCTGAAACATAACTGTCAAGTTTGGCTTCGTTTTCTCCAGTGTGATTTGCGTCAGAGTTCAATGTAAGCAGTCAACATGGAGGGTCATCACATGCCAGGGGTTACAAATGTGAGGTCCAAACACAAAGACTTCGTTACCATACTTAACGAAGAATTAAGTTTCTTTGATATGTTTAAAGCTAGTAATGATATATTTTTTATAACAAACAAAGAAAAAATTATTATTTCTTTAAGGGGAAAACACTCTTATATTCAGTTTTTGTATAATTGTAGATTTGTTTAAGTTTTTAAATAGGATAAAATGTCTCCTTCCCCCCCCCCCCGCCAAAGTTTGTTGCTTTGGAAGTAAAATGCCCCCAAGAAAATGTAAAATATTACTTGTAATCTCTTAAGAAATGGATTTGAAGAAAGTTTACCACGTGTGTGGACATAAAGTGAAATAAAAGATGTTTTGAGAACCATAGACCATATAAGCGCATAAAAAACTGCACATATATTTGTAGCCTGTATATTGACTTACGCACCTTGGAACCAAAAAAGAGTATCACAATCTCATTTGCCTGTTGATTTCCAATTGTCAGGAGATATTTGCACTGTAAAGGATGGTGAAGTTTAGAATTGGATGCCTTCAGAGCCAAAAATGTAGTATTTTCCTCACAATTAACCTGATCAGTAGCCCTAATGCATGAATTATCACAGCTCTCTGTGTCATCTTGAATCAATCAAATTCTTTTTCCACAGAAAATGGCCAAGTTCATAATTTTTGTCAAGACAGAACAAGCATTACTCCAGTTAAAATGCCAGTGCCTGAAAAAAATCAACATGGTCCTATCGAATTGTCGTATTCAAACTGTAACAGTAACCATGTGACAAAGTAATGTGGTAAGGTATTGCATTGCCACAGAAAGAAAACTCTTTTCTAAATCAGGAAAAGCTGTATTTTTCAGCACTGCGTTCTTCAAAATAACGCAATGCTGATTTATCTACTTATTTTAATAGCATCCATAAAATAATAGATATCAATGCATTTAGCATTTATTTATTTTTTAATCAAAAAGATGTATTCACCTTAGATTTTCCAGGTTATGCTATTCGATGTATAACTATATGAATGAAGTTCCTTTTTTATTTCCTTCATTTATCTACAATTGTGATTCAATCTAGTGCATTAGTCGTAAGTTGAGATGCACGAAGAGTATCTTAGTTTACGTTGGGTACTAACCTGGGCATAACATATAAACATGTCAGCATAGGTTAGATTTGCATTTTCTAAAGGTAGTTTCATTTGAATGACATAGCTGAATTTCAGTGCAAGTAACCTTCCGTAACCGGCCCAATCACACCTGTTTGCTTTGTCATTATACGCAAAGGCCAAGAGGCTGAGCTCAATAAACCATTTATTTTCTGTCTTGACTTTAATTCTGCTTTTTTTTTCAAAGCAAGTAACATTTTTCATGGTTAACAAATCTCCAGGAAAAATCAGAGAACAAATATTGATAATTTTTGTTAGGGACTTCAATAGGAGGCAATAACAGCCAATTGTCCCAATAACTGAACCATATACATTAATAATAATAATACATACATACATACATACATACATACATACATACATACATACATACATACATACATACATACATACATACATACATACATACATACATACATACATATAGATATGGTATTAACTTTCTAAACATGAGCCTGTCGTTGGATTCATGTAATAGGAATCTAATAAATAGTCCCCTTTTCATGTTTAAAAGCATAAAAAATGTTTACTTAATATAACACTGTAATGAAAGATAAAGGTAGGGTGTCACAGCATAAGTTTTCTAAAAATTTTGTGAATTTGGAAGACAAAATTCACAGTTTATTTTTCGAAAATTATTTAAACTTTAAAAATGATGAAGTGGTCAGGATGAAAGAACTTCTAAAATATCTCCCTATCTCCCGTTAAATAAAAAGAGTATTTAAAAAATATATATGACTAGATAAAAAGACTGAAGCAAAGTAGTTTCTTCACTTTTTCCCCAGCTATAACTACACCCCTTATATGTGTATATATATATATATATATATATATATATATATATATATATATATATATATATATATATATATATATATACACAAATGTGTCCCCATTTCCCAGACTCCACCCTCAGGCATTTTGGTAAATGCTGCAGCCTTAACTCATTAAGGACATAAGCCGTAATTTTGCGTCATGCGGTAGTACGATTGTTCCGGGGTCTGTGACGTCATCACAGTTCATGATAGACCAAAGCGGGTGGTATTAGAGAAAAGAACAGCACGGATGTAGCTTTACAGTGAAGCCAAGCAATGTAGACATTCTAGAAACATTAAAAAATACACCCGAAAAAAACGCAATTTTTTAGGCCATAGGTTCTTCAAGAAAAACATCGCCGGTTCCAGAACTGGAGTTTTGTCCCGAGTTTAGACTTTCTCTCGTTAGATCTAACAGATACATGATCCAAACGTCACACGGACAGACGAACCTTCGCAAAATTTAGAGTAAATTTGCAATTTGTTGCAAAAAGGAGGATCTAAAGGCGAAATCATTGGTCCAATACCCTCCCCCCCCAAAAAAAAAAGAAAAGAAACCCAAATTTCACCCATGTGCTCATGCGTGGACCAAATAACCAATCCAAAACAACTTCTACATATCTAAGAAACTGGATATACGAAAGTCTCTCAGAATTAGATGTACACGGATGCAACTGGACTTAACAAGAAAACTTTATATTCTATCCTCATCTTAAGTGAAAATGAAAATAAGCTCCCGGCCTTAATGAGTTAAATTGCATGTTTCAGGCAGACTTCAGTTATTGCAAGCTAACTAAGAGCATGGGGCCAATGAAGTAAGGTGCAAGTTTTGTATTAGATTCTATCTGACATAAAATGAATAAATGCTCCCACTGCTGTTAAATGTCATTGTCTTTTATTTAATAGAATCTTGAATATATGTGTCAACCCAAATATATGGGATGATAATATGACTGAAGCTCTGTTCCAAAGTGGAGATGAGTGTGACCCAAATATTTATAGATGATAGCCCCAGCTATTTCAGTGACCGTTGGTCAACAATAGACTTAATACATTTGTTGAAACCAAGAGAATCTTCTGGGGAAATACGATTTGTTTTCATACAATTGCTCTTTTGTAGAACTTCAGGCCATATTACAGTGACTTTAAGTCCAATAAATATTTTCTAGATCTAAAATTAAGCCTTTCATCCAGTTTTGATGGAAACAATGTTTCTAAAAGTATCAGCAATATGTACCAGCACTAAAATTCGTGTAGATCACACAGAACATACATTATAATTTGTTTGTTTGTTGGTTGGTTGTTTTATTTTGTGTAAGCTTCCATACGCTTTTAACAGAATCGTTTCCATTAAGCACAGACATGAAACAGGATTGCACTTTAAGTAATATTTTATTTAATACTTATTTAAATGACCTAAATGATAATATTAAAGATCACCATTGAGTGATACGCCAAATTACAACATTTAATGCATCGTGTGATATGCCATATTACAACATTTAATATTAAAGATCACAATCGAATGATATGACATATTACAACATTTAATATTAAAGATCACCATCGAGTGATATGCCATATTAAAACATTCAATATTAAAGATCACCATTGAGTGATACACCATATTGCTACATTTAATACATCGAGTGATATGCCATATTACAATATTTAATATTAAATATCAACGTCGAGTGATATGCCATATTACAACATTTAATATTAAAGATCTCCATCTAGTGATATGCCCTATTGCAACATTTAATATTAAAGATCACCATCGAGTGATATGCCATATTACAACATTTAATATTAAAGATCACCATTGAGTAATACGCCATATTGCAACATTTAGTACATCGAGTGATATGCCATATTACAACATTTAATATTAAATATCAACGTCGAGTGATATGCCATATTACAACATTTAATATTAAAGATCACAATCGAGTGATATGCCATATTACAACATTTAATATTAAAGATCACCATTGAGTGATACGCCATATTGCAACATTCAATACATCGAGTGATATGCCATATTACAACATTTAATATTAAAGATCAACGTCGAGTGATACGCCATATTACAACATTTAATATTAAAGATCACCATCGAGTGATATGCCATATTACAACATTTAATATTAAAGATCAACGTCTAGTGATATGCCATATTACAACATTTAATATTAAAGATCACCACTGAGTGATATGCCATATTACAACATTTAATATTAAATATCAACGTCGAGTGATATGCCATATTACAACATTTAATATTAAAGATCACCATCGAGTGATATGCCATATTACAACATTTAATATTAAAGATCACCATCGAGTGATACGCCATATTACAACATTTAATATTTTGATGCATATAGATGATCTAGATTTGTTGTCCTCTACCAAATAAAGTCTTTAAAATGCGTTAAAAGTCTCAAAGGTTATTGTGGTACTTTGAAATTTGAGGTATATTTTTTTATAAAGCAATTATCATGGTTTTCACAAAATAGTCCTAAAACATTCTCAAAAGATTATATTTACTATGGCTTTATATCTCTAAAACTTGTAGAGGGTTATACGATTCTTGGAATAAGTATGAACTCATAAGGAATTTTCACCAGAGTGTACAACAGTTGAGCAATAAAGCTCTTTAATATAAGATGAAAATTCATACCAATAATATTATATCCAAAGATTCCTTTACGTTTGACCAAACCGCATAACAGATAGGGGATCTAAAATTGGTAATGATTTAATATTGAATTTATGAAACGAATTGAACAATTTCTAATTTTTGCAAGCCATGGCGAGCAAAAGCTGGAAATTATTCAATGAGTTTTATAAATTTAATATTAAATCATTACCCACTTCAGATTCGGTATATGACATAGCTAGTGTTGTTTTTGTATTCAATTAATATTTCTGAAACGAGATTAAGACCCACTGATAAGTAAAAATCATATAAGATGAAAAATATTCTTTTATTAAATGTTGATAAAGAGATGATTGATCACAAGGCAAAATTACGAATTTCTAATGCACACTGTATTTTCCTGCTCATTTTGATGATATGTTGATATAAAAGTAAATTTGATGACATGTTGATATGAAAGTAAATTTGATGACATGTTGATAGGAAAGTAAATTTGATGACTTGTTGATAGGAAAGTAAAGAGTTATGAAAAGAATTTCGAATTTCTAACTCAGTGGTGAAGGCATTGAACTCGTGACCAGAAGTGTGCGGGTTTAATTCCCGCAATCTGATCAACCCAGATCGGTTACCGTAGTGTGTCCTTCGGCCAGCAATCAAGGCAAAAAAGAAAAAAAAGGAAAAAGAAAAGAAATTAGAGTAGATTGACAGCTAGAGTCTTTATGATTGAAAAGGTCTTTCTAGTGTATTGGTGAGCTAGACAAATGGTATTCTCACCGCAACAATTCTTAATAAACTATAATAGCACAAAACAAGTGAAATGATCAGTTAACACAATTTATTCGTTTATTTCCAGTCCAATCTTACAGTCTTTTCTCACTCAAATGTTTTTGAAAGACTAAAATGTCAAAGCATGAAATTTACAAATGTTTTGAATAATGTCTTGACAATGACAACATGCAAAAATAGGAAAGCAAATAGCAATTTCGAATTGAATTGCAGTGAATATTACACTAAATATATTTGTATATGGAACAGATGTACTAACATTCCTACATGAGAGGAATATAAACATAAAAGGAGAATATGTATTATCTTTAAGAATTAGTTTTACCGGTATATACATGTTTTTCGTACATGCAATTATTGACTAAATATAGTCAAAGGTTCACATCGCCCCCCCCCACCCACCCACCCATTGAAAAAGTTCGTTCTCGAACTTGTACAAATATATATATGAAAAAATAATATTATTTATATATCTAAAAATAAAAGGTATTTTGATTCAGTGCTGATAAGATGAAGTCACTTCTTGCCTCACAGTATTTCCAGTATTAATTACTCTTAGACTTGGCAATACTTATTCATATATGCAAAGCAGCGGACAAAGGGAATCTTGTTGGTCTGTTAAGTTTGTGCTTCTTTCATCAATCAAGGTCTTCAATTACTATGGTAACTTAAAACTAACAACGGATATTCTGTTCACTTTCACTACAAAAGTCACTTTCTTTTGTCTAAACTGGCACAAAGGAAGAGACCATTAATTTGCTTTAAAACACCCTCGTTCGGTGTCTGGTTGTTTTGTTTGCTGTTTTGTTTGTTTTTGTTTGTTCTTGGAGGGGGTGTTGGGGGGGGGGGGGAATTGGCGTCTGAAGGCACAACAACATTTTGAAGGTTATATTGAAGCAAACCAGGCCACATTTTCCCATATTTAATTGTTAAGAATATGTGCATATACCATTTTTATAATAATGCTAGGAGTTTATCCATACTCTTCTGTTATGCTTACATTCACATCATGTAGGAATGTCTGAACTTCTGTATCGTGTGCGAATACTTTTCAAATATAAGCACAATTATTAGTGTTAGTTTTTAAGACATGAGTTTTATGCATAAGAAGCGTGCCTTTTGCATACGTATGTCATATATGATTGACTGGTTTAAATATCCATTATTTTGGAAATAGTTTTGATGTCCCGGTTTGTACATGCTGATTGTAAACTCTGTTCCCTTTCCTTTGAATGGAGAAATAAGAACTTGTATCCATGTCTCTTTTCATCTATTTTAGTCATTTGTAATTATCATTGTGATAAAATTCATATTCAATTTTTATTTTGCTTGCAGTTTATCATAAAACATCTTCTACCTTTACCATTCGAAATCGGCCACCATTTTTATGATGTGTATATTGGTCATTCAGCTTGCCGAGAAGGCACTCATGTTGATGTATTTTTTTATTTTTCCATATTTAGTAATACTGGTTAAGAAAATCTGTCTTTGAATGATCATTTTGTGTGCCCAACACCCACACATACAAATTTATGCAGTCGTTCTTCAAAAAGGCTCCAACAAACATAAAATGTTTTGAATAATCTCTTCACTCAAATTTCGACACAGTCAAATTTCTACACAGTCAAATTTCTACACACTCAAATTTCAACACAGTCAAATTTCTACACAGTCAAATTTCTGGTCAACTTTCTTCCAATATAAGTGCAAGGTAGTTGCTACTGACACACTATTCTATTTCATGAAAAATATATCAGTCGGATACAATAATTAATAAATATTGACGGTTCGAGTGTTTCGGACACACACATATGACTAATGCATACGTCCTGAAAGGTGAACCTCGACCAGAGTGTATACCAAACCAGTGTCCACTGACAGTGGAACACTTTCTTGTCGAGTGTGTCGATTCCACCCTGTGAGACAGAAGTATTTTGACGTGAACTGCTTGAAGAAACTGTATGAGACCGTACCACCTGAAAACATCTTGGACTTTTTAAGGTTTATACAACAAATTCTAATCGTGTTTTAATGATTTTACATGTGTTACCTTTATCTGTTATTTTATATACATTTTTCAGAATTTGAACATATTTTCGTTTTATATTTTATCTTATTGTACTTAATTTTACATCTGTTTTGGAAGGTTTTATCTTACAAAACGTACGTGCAATTCATTTTTACATTATTCGAACTTAACCTTTTGTTGGCACTACATAGCCACTTTTGTGCTGAGGTGCCATATAAAACTACTACATACATACATATTAACTTCATGACCAAGGAGTACTCCGGAACTCCGGAACATGACACTGCTACAAACATACATATTACCTTCATGACCAAGGAGTAATCCAGAGCATAACACTACTACATACATTCATATTAAATTCATGACCAAGGAGCACTCCGGAACTCCGGAACATGACACTGCTACATACATATATATTACCTTCACGACCAAGGAGTAATCCAGAGCATAACACTACTACATACAAATTAATATCACTACCAAGGAGTAATCCAGAACATAACACTACTACATACATACATATTAAATTCCTTACCAAAGAGTAATCCAGAGCATAACACTACTACATATATACATATTACCTTCATGACCAAGGAGTACTCCAAAGCATAACACTGCTACATACATGCATATTAAATTCATTACCAAGGAGTACTCCAGAGCATAACACTATCACATACATGCATATTAGTTTCATGACCAAGGAGTACTCTGGAGCATAACACTATCACATACATGCATATTGACTTCATGACCAGGGAGTACTCCGGAGTATAACAATCTGGATTTACGCACCGTTTAAAACAAACAAGGTGTGGATCATGAAGTACCTATTAAATCACCACCCCTACACAACCCCACCCCATTCTACCCTCCTGCTTCGATAAAAACATTGATCCGAAGTATCAGTAAGAATGTAAAAGGAAATTCACAAAAAGTATGGAAGAGTCTGCATATTCCAATGTTTGTTTGATATCCTACGAACAAATAGACTTTGGCCAAGCTGTCTCTACCAAAGACGTAGGAATAAATAAGTATTCAATGAAATATAGTCCGCTCAGTTTTGTTATTACCTATTGGACACTCCCGTGTGTCGCAGCTGTTTTCCTCTGACAATGCCCCGACGCAGTACGTCCCCCCATTCGCTGGGGTGGGGTTTGTGCACGTGCGCGTGCGGATCGTCCTCCCGTTACCACATGTGACACTGCACGCGTTCCACTCACTCCATGCTACCCATCCACCGTTGACTACAGGATCTGGGGTCGTGGATAGAGCTAAAACGTAAACCAAATCCATCATAATTATAAAATAAAACCTAACCTTGTGGAGATTTAAATTAAAAATTGTCATCAATCCAGGCTTATAGGCAAGAAATGTTTAAATCAGAATACGTCTTTCTGTGTATGGATCAAATCATGGCAACTTTTTGAACTTGTGTCATACTTTTACGGTGTCAGCGGTTTGAGTTGTCAGAAAGACAAAAACAAGTTTACATAATGTTAATCATATGCATCTATATATAGGAAAAATTTACAAGATCACACAAAGAAAATTGCTTACTCTGGTATTTCTTTTAGAAGTTTGTTTCAGTAATTAAGTACGACATCACAGAAATGAATATACCATTTGGAACTCTATGCACTAAATCGTGAAATATCTCCAGTCTTTTTATTTTCGAACTTTTTGCGGTAATCAGTCTATAGCGACTTTCGAACGATCGCAACATTTTTCAGGTATAAAGTACAATATATCTAACATTTCTAAAGCACGACTTTAACACGCGCGGAAACGTTTTACATTAATCGAGCGCGAAGCAATGGTGAAATCGCATGAACATGCCCTGGTGTACAGTATGTTGCGGAATAGAGCACGAAGAGATTAAATATTTGGAACAGTTATCCTCGTGTATTGAAAAGTGACCATGTTTGCGTGATGAAGACACCTGGTATGAAAAAAAATACATTTTCACTGATTTTGACTGCACACTCAAACTCAAAACTGCCTTTGTCATAAATCGTACATTTGTTAACTTGTTACAAAATAACTATATATTTTTAAATCATGTCTGTATTTAAATGCATTTCTGTGTTATAATCTCCTGCATTCCAATTTGTTTATTCAATGTAAATGCATTTCTGTGTTATAATCTCCTGCATTCCAATTTGTTTATTCAATGTAAGCTATCAAAATATGAGTTCCAGTGTGCTCTGAAGCTAAGGTGTTTTATGAATAGGTCTAGTCAGAAATTGTGCATTGCAAAGTTAGCTGCCTCTGACCCATAGGTACATTGTCCGCCATTAAGGGTGTGCAAAAAAAGAAAAAAAAGTGAAATGTGTTTTCGATCTGTGATGCGATACAGATATCATAATGCCGATTTGAGTAGTTACCAAATATTACATAACATAAACCAGTTTCTGGAAATTCTTTCCACAAATTAAGTAAATATTAGGAAACGTGTAGTATGCTGAAAGAGGTTAAATATTTATTAATATCACTCAAATTCGTCATATTGTTCTGATGACAATTGATAGGTCAGTTAAATTTCACTGCTTTGATGTGTTAGAAAAGATGTTCCCATGGCAACAAGCGTAATCAGGACTTTTTGGTAATTTTCGAAAATTTAAATTTATATAGATGGAAGTAATCATCGTACTCAGCGAAATCATACTATTGAAATGACTTTGTTTTTGGAAGAAAGGAAGGTTCTAATTGCCAGAAAGTCTGATATATATTGGACAGTTTTCCATACAGTAACGTAGGTAACGAGGCTATTGTTGTAGAAAAGCGAAGTGTAAGGGCGCCCGCTACGTCAATTTCTATTTATATAACTAAAGACAAAGAATGAACTACATGATATTATCAAAGAACGTACCACTTGCCTTCAACTGTCCTCACAAAGTAAACTCAGTGAAACCTTTTGTCTTCCTATCAATCAAGATTAAATGGTCTCTTCATAAAGAAATAGAAACTATGGTAATATCTTCCAATATGATATTGTTGGAGTTATGGCCACCCAATATTATCTAATATGTACTTCAATGTTGTCCACGATAGTGAACAATTTATTTTGTTATAAGGTAGTATTTTAATTTGGTAATTTCTATTAGTTAGGAACCTTGTACACACACACGCAAGGAAACAGAGACAATTCTTGTAAATAAAACAAATTGTTAATTCATTCCTAGCGACATACGCCAAAAGGACTCGTTGAGAGACGAGTGACACAAAATGTAACAAAATATTTTTCAAGAAGACGTTTACGAAAATGGACCTTGTTTTACTTATCGCCAATATGTGGAGAACATTTACTTTTTATTTAACATTTTAAAAATTCAGGAAAATGAAAATGGTATAATATAAATTTAAAGTAAATAAATGAAAACTGTGTCTAGAGTTCCTAATCCTCAAAGTAAAAATAAAAAGTACTAGTGTCCCTATATTGCTCTGTTTTTTTATACATACATACATACATATATTCATATGCATTAGTTAAGATATGTTCTTTATAAAATTCAACTCAAGAGACCATTAAATTCAAAAGAAAGCAATCGGAATATTGTACACCTTGATTCAGCATGCAAAAGGAGTCATGGATATCAGAACATTGTTATCTAGACTAACAAGATACCACGGTCACGATAAACGGCACACATATGGACTAGACGGTGTTACTAAAATGAACTCTATTGAACCTATTGCCAAATTGTAGGAACAAATATGTTTGATTGTCAAACTTTTAAAATTAATGAAAAAGATAAGTTACAAATTATATAGCAAAATGACAATCTTTCCAAATTCAACGATCTTTGAGAGATCATTTTTGTCAAAACAAATTTGGAGGAACCAAATATGACAAAGCATGGTGCAGCAAGTCTCGTTTTTATATTATTGGAGCACGTTAGAAACGCATTTCCTTCTTCATGTTTGCATTTGTTTGCAAGGGTTTAACTTCTTTGGGGTTTTTGTGCAATTCTTGGTTTTTACATCTTTGGAGCACCTTTGAAATCCATTTCCCTCTTCATGTTTACATTTGATTGCAATAGTTTATCTTCCTACGTTGTTTGTGCAATTCTTGTTTGTTTTGTTTGTTTTTTTTGTGGGGGGAGGTTTCTGTTTTCAATTTTTTTTTTTTTTTTTTTTTTTTTTCCTTAATTTTCGGAACTTTACTTTTAATTTGCACCATATATCGAGTATTGTAGTGAGGTAATGTTAAAACGCTAATACATGCATACATATATAATATCATCTCATTCTTAATTACTGAAGCACGCTGACTTTATCCTTTGAATTATAACTGTACAATAATTGTTATCTAGGACATAATTTTGGGTAGTCATATATCGGCATTATTGCCGTAACCTGTTATATTTTCTTTCTTTCCGTCAGTTAAATAGGTCACCCGCTGGTAAGTTAAACTCAAAAAAGTGTTCTGACTTGCCAAAATGTAAATAGTTCAAAAGTATACATATTCTATACATTTTACTGCTTTATTTTAGGATATATTATTATTCGATTCTTTGATTTTGGTTTCAATAACACAGCATTATGTAAATATATATTTTATTTACATCTTTTTGTGTTTACAATTTTTATTTGTTTGTGTCGTTCGCCTTGAAGTAGGTATCCGCAGATCTCGAAAGCGCTTGGCCAATTTCTTTGACTTGCTGCAAAGTACTTTGTCGTGTTTGTTTCACACACACACAAACACACACACATATATATATATTAATATATAAATATAAATACTCTCCAGAGTTCCTGGTTCACAAATAAAAGTATCAAATGGACAGATGTCTCGATATTGCATTGTCGTTTTTCGGTAAGTTTTGTTTTCAAAGTGAACTCACGAGACCATTCAGTTCAAAAGCAATCGGAATACTGTACAGATTGATCGCGCATGCAAAAGGATTGGTTTGGTTTTGTGGGGCTTAACGCCATTTTCAGCACATGATAGGCTATACATGGTGGCCAGTATATTTTGGTTGAGGAAGAATCCAGGAAGACCAGGGGAAAAATCAGCAACCAACGAGAAGCTACTGGCAAGCTTTCTCACATACCCACGTTGGTCGAGCCGATTCTCGAACTCACGCGGACAGAGGTGAGTTTTATGAGTGATCTGTAAAGGCAAGTGTATTAGACCTCTCGGCCACTCGGGGCCCCGCATACAAAAGGAACCAACGATATCCGAACACTGTAAAATACGATAAAAAAGGTACTAGGGACAGCCTGATATGCACATATATGGATTAAATGTTGATAACCTGCATGAGTTTACCCCTCTTTAGGACCCTCTCCTCCCACCTCCAAGAAAAAATATGCACGCTTGGATTTAGTTTATAATTATCAGTGATTTGGTTTTATTCTGTATCTTTATTATGTGCAACCCTATATTACGTAAAATCGCCCACCATTATCTTTCATCCTGTTGATATTCCAAGCACACACACACACACACACACATTTGATATATTTTTGACATTTTATATATTTTTAAGTATGAAAATGTGTTTTCTTTTGTAGTCAGCTAGTTACTAGTGTTGGGATAAATATGGTTCTCAAAACTTTATTCACAAACTTGATAAGGATTAACAATTTAATATAAGATTGCTTTTAAAATAAGAAAAGTATGCTGAATCTGCACTTTACTTTTGTATACAAAGAGAGCGGGGGATTATTATTAGGGACCTCGGTGCTTATGAAAAATATACATGTTTGTACTATCGTGTACCCCACATTCACTTCACTTGTGTCATTTCAAAGCAACTGGGACTTATTTCTTGGGACATCTCCGTTCTTTACGAAAAATATAGATTTATGTATCATCGTGTACCCAACATTCACTTTACTCGTGTCATATTTTCAAAACAACGGGGACTTATTACTTGGGACATTTTCGTTGTTTACGAAAAATATGCATGTATGTATCATCATGTACCGCACATTCACTTTCCTCGTGTCATATATTCAAAGCAACTGGGACTTATTACTTGGGAAATCTTCGTTGTTCATGGTTTGTTTGTGGGTTTGTGGGTTTAACGCCATTTTTCAGCACATGATAGGCTATGCATGGCGGTCAGTATATTTGGTGGAGGAAGAATCTAGGAAAATCCCGGGAAGAACCACCGACCCCCGAGAAGCCACTGGCAAGCTTTCTCACATACCCAACTGAGGTGATATGTAAGTGATCTGTAAAGGCGAGCGCCACTGACCACTCGGCCACCCGGAGCCCCCATATACATGGATTTCGAAGAGACTGTTTACAACGTTTCCACCGCCGAAAAGTGTGTCGATTCTACTATGGACATTCACCACAGATGCAGTATTGGATACGCAAAAAAACCCAAAAAAAACAAGGTTGCATTTCAGTTGTTGGATATTCGTGTGAAGGGATGATTACTGGATGCATATATTTTTACTAAATGTAGACTATAGAGGTGAGATGTCAGTGATCTGTAAAGACGAGCGCCTTAGACCGCTAGGCCACCGGGGCCCCTTGTAGTTTATGGAACGTATACATGTATATAGCCACAAGAATGTGCACATTGGATTTGTAAAAAGATTAGGTATAATAAATATATTTAAATTCATTATATATACATACCTATTACAGAGGAAGATTTTAAATAAAGACACATACACGCAAATATTAACACTTTGGTCGACATCTGTATATATTGAAGAGCGAGAATGTAAAGGTTCACAGGAACATCAAGTTGCAGCCAGCTACCTACAACAAACAAATCGAAACGATCTTAAAAATGTAACTTACCACACTGTAAACTAAAAATATTCTGCCAGATGGAAAACAATGTGAAAAATGAGATACAAAAACAGTCGTATTATAAAATCATTTTTCTTACTCTTTAATTTATTCCATTTACATTGTTACTGATTTATGTGAACCGCCGGGAGGTCGCATTATTTCAGGTCACAATTTGAATACCTTCGGAAACTCGTATCTATATTTAACACGCTAAAATTTCTTCATTTACAGTAAGTAAGTCAAAATAGCCTTTGTGTGCCGAATAGGTTTTTTTCAGGACTGATTCTTCATATCGACAGATAGATAACATTGTTACTTTGGGACCGACCATTTAATTTTCGAGTGGGGTGGTGTAGACCTGGGATTTTCTTTTGAAGAAACAATTTCTGGCTATCAAATAGATTGAAAAAATATCCTTTTTTATCAGATTTATAGCAAAAGATAATATAACCTATTGTATCCATTATGTTAGTTTTAAAAAAATTGATCTTGAGGTAAAAGAAAAAACAAATATTCCGGCTCGAAAGATAATCCCCCCACCACCACCAATTTTTTTGGTTGTTGTTTTTTTTTTGATGGTTTGTCCCGTAAGAAGTTACATGGATGAATGTACACATGACCTATATTTGTATATTTCGCAATTCATTTCGACAAGTGAACAATTTACTTCATAGAAATTAATATAAAAAGGAGACACAATCGAATGGCTGATCACGTGGATTATTGCGAAACCCGACCATTAAAAACTGATACACCATATAGAATTCCTTACAAGGCTGACATAATCTGTATCAATTTCTCAAGTTTAAGTGGATTTTTTCCATAATGTTATAGTGATTTATACCAGTTTTCTTAGAGGTCTATATCAAATTTGAGTTTGAATTTGGAACCACGCTTACAAATATTAGGAAGAAATAAATATTTACCAAAAAAAAACATAATATACATACCTGTCGGTACGACATAGATGGAATCACAGCTCTTATCTACGCCTTCGTGATAGCCTCCTGTTTTTATCAGTGACTGTATGATTGAGTCCTGCCAGGCCGAATCAACGACAAAGATACTTGATTCTTGTGAATGGTATAGAATAACTAGGTCATTGCCGTCATCCATGTATAGCTGCCCTTTAAATCACGACTTCTCAAACACATTCCTGTGTTTGGAGGTATATCAAGAGTGGTTGAATAAACTGGGAAGAGATCCCCATTGATCTTTGTGGGCGTAAACATGCTTGAGACAATTTTTTTCTACCAAAATAAGTGTCTGTTCGTGTGTATGTATTATGTATGCATATATATATATATATATATATATATATATATATATATATATATATATGGTATGTGCGCTGCATCTTTGATATACGACGAGATAAAACTTTCATTAAAAGGAACCGAGGCTTGCCGAGTTTTCTTTTACCTTTTACCCGTAACATCATTGCCGAGTGTGTCTTCTACAAAATGTAGTTCTGCAACTAATGCAGTACAATCTTGTTGGAAATGGTTAAGTTGCTTCTTTTCTGAGCTATTTTCATTCATATTGATTAAATAAATAAAAGAGACACCTAGGATTTAAACTTGAAAGTTGGTTTAAATAAAGAAAGTATAGCTCTACAAACAGCGCACGGCTAGCATCCCGGACACTGAGGGTGAGTACAACGAGTGAAAATAGGAGAAGCGAAATAGCAAGCAAGCAGGAGCTACTTCAATCATTGCAGGTTCTCCAATTCATTATTATGCATGACTTACCATTCCTACTGACCATATATTTCGTTCTCTCTCTCTCTCTCTCTCTCTCTCTCTCTCTCTCTCTCTCTCTCTCTCTCTCTGTCGGTTTGACTCACTTTTACCATCACAGGTCCAAAGAGAGAGAGAGAGAGAGAGAGAGAGTACAACTATTTATTTATGGTACCACAATTACCACAACTACTACTACTACTGCTATGACTAATGTTTCTGATGCTGTTGAAGAAGAATAGATAATCTGTAAAATAAAAATTAAAAAATAATATGACAGTCGTTTAAACCTACCTTGTCACTGTTTCCACGTTTCTAACAGAGAATGCAGAAGGAATTTCTATGAAATTGGGTAACAGTAATTATGTAGAACAAGTTGATTTTACGGGGAATATGAATGTGTGTTCTCGTCATTTTATTGGTGTCGTGTAACACTGTGGAAAAATCCCATGAAATGTGGACACATAACATGGTAACGACTCAGGTGCCTGTAGGTTACTTGGTGCAAGTTCAAGTTCAAGATATCAAGATTTTCATCCAGCTCAAATTCTTTCTTCTCTCTCACTCTACAGATTTTGAGAGAGAGAGAGAGAGAGAGAGAGAGAGAGAGAGAGAGAGAGAGAGAGAATGCAGAGGGGATTTCGATGAAATTGTGTAACATGTTTAATACTTTTATAAAACGGTAATTATTAATATTTTTCTCGTTATTTTCTTATTTTTATGATGATTAATAAGTGGAAATTCATCACAGATCTAGTGACTTACAAGAAATAGTCTACTGTTGAAAACATAATTATATGCGTATTCATACGCCATTGGCGAATCACAATTTGACATACCAACAGCACTAGTATATAAAAAAATTGTTTTATACCAGCACTTAAAAGCAATGTTACTTTAATGTATATGGCAGAGAGTTGCAAAACTCATGGCTGAGCAATAAGGCATATCAAACTGAGTCCAACGCAGACAGGAATGACATGAAGAATGTAAATGATGCTTTGAAGAGAATCTATGGGCCACAGTCATCAGGAACATCTCCAATACTGGGAGCTGATAGCACCACACTGCTCACTGACAAACAAACGATACTTCAAAGATTGACAGAACGCTATAACAACATCTGCAGTCAACAGTCACCTATCAGTGAGGACGCAATTGATCGACTGCCCCAAGTGGAAATCAACATATCACTTGCTGATCCTCCAACGCTGACTGCAACTGAGAAAGCAAATGACCTATTGTCAAATGGCAAAGCACCTGGATCAGATCCTATACCAGCAGAAGTCTACAAACCCGAGGACTCGCACATGGGACAGAATCTGACCGAACTCTTCCAGTCAAAGTGAACTCAAGGAACTATACCCCAGGAGTGCAAGGGTGCATCCATCGTCCACTTGTACAAGCGGAAAGGCAACAGCCAATCCTGCGACAACCATCAGTACATCTCCTTGCTGTCAGTAACCGGCAAAATCCTCGCCAGAATTCTGCTGAATCGCCTTGTGCATCACATCGAGCAAGGGCTTATGTCTAAGAGTCAGTGTATCTTCAGGAAAGGATGAGAGACCACAGACATGGTGTTTGCAACCCCAGGAGAAATGTTAGGAACAGAACTCCAACCTGTACAAGACATTCATCGACCTGACAAAAGCCTTTGACATAATCAGTTGTGGAGGCCTTTGGAAGATCATGGCAAACTTTGGTTGCCCAGAGAAATTCACCGTGATGGTTGGGCAATTCCATGATGGCATGCTCGTTCGTGTCGAGTCATCTGAAACATTCCCAGTCACCAATGGAGTCAAGCAAGGTTGTGTGTTGGCCCCAACCGTCTTCAGTATTATGTTCTCCACCATGCTTACTGATGCCTTCCGTGACTGTGGCTGAAATGACGACGTTGTGTTGGGGTGCGCCTGCAGCGGATACTTCTTATACTGGGAGTGATAGTACGACTCCTGCTGCTGTAGCGAGTATTATTCCAGAGGAGAATGACGTGGATTTGAATTTGGCCTTTTGTGATTTCTTATCTTGCAAAACTTTTTGCCGGCACCACCATCATTGCCAGCCTATGGTGATTTTAAAAAGAAACAGAAAGAAGAGTTACAACACCAAAAAGAACAATATATATCTGTTTAACTAAAATAATAAGAAGAGGAATACAGAAAGCAACCATATGGGATACAATCTTTGACAGCGAACAAAAGGGAATCGGATGAATACAAACTGTCAGTTTGTTACAGGACATTGTGACGGAGTTAAAACATATGAGATAAATGTATGACCTTCACAATCCAAGAACTCTAAGCCTTCCAGGACTACATCGACTGTCGCCACTGAGACGCCAGCAGTGGTAGCAGTCACTACTACCACTACAGCAGCAGCAGCAGCACTTAGGCGTGGATAAGGTTTAATGTAGTTTCAGCTGATGTTGTCAAGTTCATAATTTCTTTTCAGGGCCACCCAGATATCTTAGAAAAGAGATACTACACGCCATTGCCAAATCAAGTAAAACAAATCCCTTCCAAAAATGTGTGTGTGTGTGTGTGTGTGTGTGTGTGTGTGTGTTTAATATCTTATCAATACTAAAAAGCAAATAAAAACATAGATACGCTTACGTTTTTGTATATTCTCGTAAATATGAATCACAATGAAATTTCAAACACATCATAAAAGTCCATTCTTTTTTCTTCATTTTACTGTCTTTCTTTTTGAATTTCTTCACTGGAAAGGGTTCTTTTTACTATACCTTCTTTTGCTTCTGAAATCTCCTCCTTTTTCTATTATTTCGCTTTCTTGTGACACTCTGAGACCAATGCACTTTTCTTGACGATGATAATAGGTATCTTTACTTTTATCTCTGGACATGATTCCTCGTGTCCTTTAGGTTCCTTTCCTCTGACGTTGTGGACATTCGGTAGCCCAATGTCCTTTTCCGTGACATACATCACAAACATCCTGACTTTTATCTCGAGATGAGTAGTCTGGATTTTCTCCAGAAGTCTTCTTGGAGGTGTATGTTCTGTGTAATTCTCTGATTAGAAGTGTGATCAGTTGCGGCTCTTCCATCTTCACAGATTGAAACTGGAATGAGTTTTTTTCTCTTAGGCAGAGGAGTGCTCTATATATATGAAGAGAGGTAACCCTAGTCAAATCAAGCTTAAATCCCCTGTAGATATGACAAGATCACACCTTTCCTATGAGAAGCCAGACGCCAAGCGACGCCGACGCCGACGTTCTGTGTCGCCTATTACGTTGAGAGAAGTGTTGACAGAAATTCACCCTACCGATTGTGAAGATGACATGAGTGATCCCTATCCAACACTATCCTCCTCTTCAAGACCGAGAGAGTCAAAATCGGCCAAAGTTGTTCGGTAACCACTGAAAATTATTTTCGTATTCGAGCTACCCACGGAGTGGCATCCAGAACATTTAGAAAGACTGCCTACACTTTACGCGGTCAAATTTAAAGAGCTTAAGTCTCAAGTACTGGCAGAGAAAGCAGCTGACTTCTTTAAGGACATATTGAAGTCTATGTTAGAGCAGTTGAAACAATAGTGCCAAGCTAATGATCAAGATCGTTTGAGGCTATCCATCACTCACGACAGTTTTAAATCTAATGTTTGGATCAAATTTAGTATATCTGCGGAATTAACTTCTTCAAAATCTTGGACAAAATTCAACACGTACAACAATCGAATGATGATTTTGAAATGACCAATGGAAAATCCACCCTTTAATATGACACGCGTTTTACCTCCAAGGGGCAGCGGACGACGCAAATTTTGTTATGTGGATCAACTCCCTATTACTGAACAAAATATTGTCCAGATTGAGAACGATCAAGATCAGATGTATTTAGCCCGCGCCATTGTGGTGGCTCGAACTTATGCAGAGAAAAACGATACACCAGAATGGAAACGATTATAAAAAGCATTAGTCGATCGGACAGAGCCAAACAGCGGAGAGAAGAAGAAATCCTTTTGGGACAAGGAAATATTTTGAAAGAGACAGTACGTGGAGTTCATGAAATGCAAACAAAATCAAGACGTGTTCGCCCTTTGTTATTCACTGAAAGTGTACCCTCAAGTCGTTCGTGGCGATCTCATGTTTCAAGGACTGAATTTTTCAGATGGAAAATGCATTCACATTTATCATCACCCAAATCATTTTGATAATATTACTAGTGTCACAGGATTACTCGGGGACAGTTACTATTGTGACAAATGTGACCAAGGATTTAGCAATCGGGAGCAACGTATTCATTGTGGCGAGAGATGCTGTGGCTGTTTAGCGTCAAAGCCTTGGATTTTCCTGAAGAACAAAACACAGTTTGATGCTGTACTTGCAGACGAACATTCGTGAGTTCAGCAGCGAGAAAACACCCACTTAATTGAAGACAATGGCTAAATCTTACAGACAAGCAGTCTTTCTTACAATCCAACACACGTCAGATATTATTACTGAGAGAGAGAGAGAGGGTGTCATAATATTCAATGTGTTATTGCTACTGAGAGAGAGAGAGCATATTATTCATAGAGTTATTGTTACCGAAATAATATACGTTGTGTTTTGTTTATCTAAATCGATACTTAAATTTGCCCCGCTCAACCAACTCAATATCCTGAAACACTAGTGTACACTTAGAGAGGCGATAATGTGCGCTACGTAAAAGAAATGCACTGACATTTTTATTTTTCTTTTGAGCGGGGGGGGGGGGAGGTAGGTGGAGTTGTTTTTACGTTCTGGCCTGTATTGCTGCAAACGTACAACTTCAAAATAAAAAAGATTGTAAACTATTTCAATATTAATCTCTATTAATTAATTTTATACTTGCAGATAATGAGAGATCACTACTAAAATCTGTTTTCATCATCTTTTTTGTTCTTTTTTCACGTCTGTCCAAGCACATACTGTATTTCTAACATGAACATTAAACCTAGTGGGGACAAAGTATATAATTTTGTTGTCGCTCAAGCAAAGGTATGAATGAACGCTGCAGAAATGTAGGTAGAGTTCAATGTCAACGTTCAAATGCACATATTGACCCCGCAATATTATATCGCGTTGATAAATTTTTAGTAAAGCGTTAGCTAGAGTTCGTTGTTCGGTTCAGTTCAAACATATTTTTTTTCCATAAGTGTTACAATTTGGTTGGGCTTCAAGTTCTTAAAACTTAGAAAAAGCCCGTCCCTACAGAAAGTTGTACATTATAAATGGATAGCGGCAAATGAATATAAGAACATGATACTGGAAGAAAAAAAGGATATGGTTCATAAGAGAGAGAAAGAGAGGGGGGGAGAGAGTACTTGACCGTGGCAAGAGCAAGTAATATGCATTATTTTGACTGTAAACTCTAGAGAGCTAGAAGGGCCTTGAAGGATTTAAAAAAGGAGAGGTAAAAAATAAAGAAAAAAATATAGTGTTCTATTCCTGAACAGTTAAAACGCTTTGTTTCTTTTATATAAGTTTTGAAATATATAAAATTAAACTCGAATTTTCATTCACAATCAGATCCGATGACCCATTTAACAGAACATTTATGGTCAATGTTAGTGAAAACTGATTAAGGCTTTGAATCAGCTTTATACATTGTCCACCAAACTTTTAACAAGTATATATATATATATATATATATATATATATATATATATATATATATATATATATATATATATATATATGCATTTTCAATGTTTACCTCACATGCACATAGAGGATTATCTCTAATACATCATTCATGTTCAATGTTCAAGCCATAATGTAGATCACTACATTTATTCCTAATCCTGGCATGCAGGATATTCAATTTTACATCGTCTCATTTTACTTTTAAATATTGTATAATTTGCTTCTTGCTTGATTGAATCGGTGAGATTATTGCAGCTATAGACGGTTGAGTTTAAAAATAAATTCCTACTTATATTTAGACGGCGAAGGTTCATTTGCATAAAGTTATTACTGTTTCTAAGATTATGTCTGTTTAATTAACCAACCAATGGCGGCAATAGTTCAGAAAGGTACGAGGGAGATGCGCCATATACAATTTTATAAATTAGCAAAGTTTATGATATTTACCAAGGTCTGCTAATGTAGGCCAGCCTGTTTCCTTATATATGTATATTGAGCAGATGCACTTCTCGTTCGACCAGTCAAAATTCTCTCTGCTTCAAGTTGCAATTTTTCTAACTTGAGAGCCTCTTCAACCGTACAGCCATCCCAGACTACATCGGCATGTTAATGGAAAGGTCGAATATAAGTGAAATATATTCTTTCAATAGTTTTTCTAGTGAATATTTACTTAAGTGTTTTAAACACATTGATCATTTTGTATGCAGATGCAGACAAGTTATCGATATGATGTGCCCAATTACCTGAGGTACTGAAAGAAACTCCAAGGTGTTGATGATTGTTGACGAATGGTAATAGCTCATTTTTAAATTTTAGTTTAGGGAAGGCAGGTTCTAATTTATACTAAACCAGCTGTGCTTCACTTTTGGTGGGATTGAAGTCTATCAGTCAAAGTTTTGACCAAATATCGACGGTATGTAACTCTGTATTTAGTTGTTGACTATGTTCCAATGCAAGCAGTGACACGGCTCTATTACACGGTATGGATACATTTTGGTAAGGCGTTAGGTGGAATTCTTTGTCTACTATGCACAAATGCCCTTAGTAACCCTGCTACATTATATTGTATCGATACATATTTGGTAAAGCGATAGAACGGCTAAGTCGTAACTTTGTTCCAATCCACCCAGTGACCCTTTCCTTTTGGCTTTTGTCTACAATAAAAGTGATTGATTTTTGTTTGGTTGCAATATTTGCCTTTTTCTTTTTTAAACTTCGATCCTCAGTTTATTTACGCATGCAACATTTAAACTAAAAAGTGAAACGCAGATTCATGACAGTTTGAGACCTACTGTATGCAGATCGAATTTAGCAGAGCTGCATAATTAACGGCTTCCAAAATCAGAGACAAAATTCAAAACGCGCAACTATCCAGTGATGAATTCGACATCACAGAAGGAAAAGTGACAGTGTATATGACTCACACTTCATCTCCTTCAGATAGTGGACGACGACGTAGCACAATAAGCAACTCCTGGACATCAAAAGAAGTAGTTTAGCACACGCCATCGTGGTGGCTAGAACTCAAGCAGGAAAAACCGATACGCTGGAATGGAAGCGATTATTGAAGAACATTGGAGAATCACACAAATTCAGACAACAAATAGAAACAGAGACACTTGTGGAACAAGCTCGGATTTCTAAAGAGACTATTTGTGAACTCCATTAGATGCAGAAAATTCATTAAGTGTTAGCCTCTTGCTATATTTTGAAAGTACCGCCACAAGTAATACGTAAAGATGTCTGTTTCGAGGACCTAATTTTCCAGGCGGAAAATACATCCATGTGTATCACCATCAAAGTCATTTTGACACTATTATCAGAGGATTTCTGGGATACTCATACTTTTGCGAAAAATGGGACAATCGGAAGTCACGTTTTAAATTGTGGAGAGAGCTGTCGTCACTGCTTGGCGTCGAGTCATTGTGTTCCCGAGGGAAACGGAATGATTCCGCGTTCCATATGCAGATGCAGATTTGTGAGTCAAGCTTGTTGCCATCAACATAGAATGCAGCGGTTCGAACAGAAGTAAAATGCTTGTGAATTACTGGAAGTGTGTCACAAAGTTGCACAGAATCTTCGTTGTGATTTACGTCTGTTGTAAGATGCAGACGAATCTATGAAGAAGATACCAAGTATATCGACGTGCATTCGTTGTATCTTTGAGTATGCAAATTTTCTTGATTCCAGACGGATCACCCCGTAATTCTCACAGAACACATTGACACTGACCACATTTGCCACTATGTAGGACTGCTTAAAGGTAGAGGTATTCCACGAACTTGCACAATCCCGCGTTACCTCATCGTTGTTTTTCAATTATGCCGAACGTGTGTTCAAACCTGCAATCAACATCAACCCTGCTGTCAAGACGACGAAGAGCGCCCTTTAACCGGAAACCGGATGAGTTTATAATGTTCCGCGCTCCCGATCCTGGATACTAATTGCTTAAAGAGTACGACATCTGCTAATCCACTACCACAGAGAACAATAACAACAGGACTGATCGAGTTCAAGCATTTTATTCGGGATAAATCAACGAATTCCCTCAACTGAAATAAAAGGTTAATAGCTATCCGACGTGGTGTCACACAGAAGAGAAAGAAACATTCCAGTGATGATATCTATCCATGGGAGCTCATAGAGGGGAAACGGACTTTTGCCTAAATGATTATACATTTTTTTGTGCGGAAAACCTGCTCAGCGCCGAAGGTGGCATACTTTACCTATGCAAGCCGGTACTTTTAGTTAGTTGACGATAAAGTAAAATTCATCAAACACATCGAAGTTGAACGAGAAGATCTGTTGATGGTCAGTTACGAAGAGACGGTTGATTTTGTCCAACACAACGAATTTGTCAACGTGATTATTGCTGCTTACGTGACACCCAATGCACATTTGAAATTGTACTAGGTTCTGTAACCCATAGGCGACCACGTGCTCTACTTTGACACAGACAGCTGTATATACATCGATCAATCTGGAAGTTATCACCTACACTTCGAAGGCGAATGTTTAGGAGATGAAGAGATTCGCTGCACCTTGTCAACACATGATACTTACTAAGAATGTTGTTTGCTAGTGATCTTCACAAGCATAATCTACACTGGAATGATCGACGCAACTGGAGTAAATCTTGGATTCGATTCCTGGATACAAGACGTAGCCCTCAATTGCGATGTCTTTCAAAACGTGTGTGCCAACACCACCAACTAAAAAAAGAAGTACCCTGACGGATCGTGCTGTCACATTGTATTCATTTGTTGTATTTTATCTAAACAAAACCATATCCTGCATAGCAGATCTTGTTTGGTAGGTTTACTATCTGCATTTAATAAGTCTGTTGCCATACTTGAACCTTTCGTTCTCAGAGCAATCTATAACATGTAAGATAGTTTTGGAGGCGTTGTATCTTTACCATCTCTATAATACGTTAATTGCAGAACCTAGCGGTTCATTTGAACCGAATTTGTCAAACGTCTGATTGACCAAAAACAAACGGAGGCAATCTGCATACTCGTTATTCACAGAAGTGAAGAAAAACAAATTTGGTTTGTGAATGGTATTCCTTGTGAAGACGACAGGGTCGTTTCAGACTCCAGTCAACCTCATCTCGTCGTCTTCGATGACATGTTAGGTGAAGATGAGGAAAAGTTAAAACTTTAGTTTGCACGAAAGGGACATCATCGCAACGCTAGTATCATTATAATCACACAAAATGTATTTCGACAGAGCAAACCACATCGCACCATCGATCTCAGTGCACCTTATTGGGTGTTGTATCTTATGATACCTGAGAAAATACTTATCAAAACAATATCCCGGGCGTTGAAAAATTCAGAGGTTGGTGTTCTGACACAACAACGATAGACCTTTAACTAATCCCCTCCGCTTCCCCTCCCCGCCCCCCCCCCCCCCCCCCCCCCCCCCCCGTCGCAGCTCAGGGATGTAGAGTAGACCCAATAAAAGACGACTAATGGAGGCACGAGCCGTGTTAGCTCAGTGGTTCGCGTGCTGGACTCGCTACCGAAAGGGAAATGGTTCGAATCCTACCATAGGATCAGCCTGGGTGGACTACATTGGTACGTAGTTGTGCGAGGTACTTTATTCCAATTGACTCGTCATTAGAACACTACTTGTGTTACTATGCCGTACAACACTAAACCAAACTTGTCATGACACACTAGTACTTCAGCTGCTTATACTAGTATTGGTGCCTTTCCAACACATTATGAAAATTTGTATTATTCTCTGTTTCTGTTTATAATAATCATTGTTATTATTATTTGCAAAATTATTTATTTCTGCTATCATTTCTGTCATATTTATTCTGTAAATAACAATATTCATTTTATTATTACAATCATAACAGTGGTATTGGAAGTGGTAATGTTGGTGGTAAAAGCATTATAATGGTAACTGTTTTTATTGTGTTCGTAGTGGAGCTAGTGGCGTTGTTTAGAGATATGTAATGAAAATGATTATGATATTTTGGAAGGAGGAGAAACAGAATTAAAAGGATGATGTTGATCAACATCGAAAGAATGCAGTTTACTTAGCAAAACTTTTGAAACATCTAACTGTTTCAATTTTGAAAATCCGCACATCTCTAATGTGTTTCTTTGTAGACGCCGCTGTTGATCACTGTGTTTGCTAATTTCTTCTTGTTTTCCCTCTTCTTCTAAATCCAGTTTTATAACTACTTGATCTGTACCCTTATAACTGCTACTGGAGCGTGTTAATTACATTTATTTATCAATATTATACTAGTCATCCATAATGTAGAAGAGAGAAATAAACACTTGAGCGGTATCATTTTAGCTGCTACTAGAGCTTGTTAATTGAATTCATTTGTCAATAAATGCAGGGACCAGCCATCCATATTGTTGAAGACAAAAATATCACATAATTCTAAATATTCTACAAATTGTTACACATTGTTGCGTCATGACACCAAATATCGTGCAAATGCCTTATAATAATTGCTGTAATACACGACATATAGCTCTGACTCCAAATCTAGTACTACGGATTGCATTTCTATTCCTATTTCAAAGGATAGCTCTTAAGAGAGATATTCTAAGTCGTTTGTTGTGTTGTAAAACAATTACGTGTTTCTCAGTAAAAACTATTAATCCGACAAAGAACCTTTCGTAATGTTGTACAACTTGTTCTCAGGTTAGATTGGCGGTAATGATGCTGCTGTTGCTATTGCCGCCTTTCCAATACAGAAAAAAACTTCTATTTTTTTTTTCTCTCTCTCTCTCTCTCACACACACACATACACACACACAACCATCTTTATTATTGTTTATTAAATTCTTTCTTTCTGTTATTATGTATGTGCAATGTATCCTGTATATCACAATATTCCTTTTATTCTTACAATATTATTAATGGTAGCTGTAGAAGTAGTAGTAGTAGTAGTTGCGGAAGTTGTGATAGTGGGGGTAATGTTGGTGGCAATATAATTAATGGTTACAGTCATTGCTGCGTTAGTGTTGATGCTGGTGATTTTTTATTGTTTTAGTGGTAATATTTATTGTGTATTGGGAGGAGGAGAAGCGGAAGGAGGAGATTACGTGACATTTTAAAACATGCAATTTGCTTTGCAAAATTGAAACCGTTTGAAATATCTAGCTGACATCGTTGGTAAGTCTGCATCTGTGTGGTGTAATTTGGTATATTGTTGCTTATGAGTGTGATTGCTAATTTCTTCTTCTTTCAGTTTCATTACCATTTGTGCGATACACTTGAAGACTAGAAAAATGCAATAATTACTATTGAACCATGTAAATTTATTTATGTGTCAATAAATAATGAATGTAACCATCCATGATGTTGAATGCAGTCATCCATAATGTTGAATCCAACCATCCATGATGTTGCATGCAGTCATCCATGCTATTGAATGCATTCATCCATAATGTTGAATGTACTCATCCATGGTGGTGAATACAGAAATATTATGTCATAAGGTTGAGACTTATACAAGTCGTGATAAGCAGGCGTGTCATGACACACCAAAAGTCGTGATGATGGTTTGCAAGGATTGTTACAATATCATGCCAATAGGTCAAACATAAAATCTATTACTTCAGATTGTATTCTTCCTTAAGCTACATAGTACTTTGTAGATTTATTATGAACCGTTTGTAGTGTTGTAAAATTGCTAGATATTTCTCAGCAAAAACTATGAATTGTGCAAACAACCTTTCGTAGTAGTGTAAAACTTATCATCAATAAGACTTGAGGGGTTGTGGAGGTAGGGGTAAGATGGGGGTGGTGGTGGTTGTAGTATGATTGTTTTTGGTGTAATAAAGGAAACCATATATTTGTGACATCAAGGGTTTAAGCTAATCATTTTTAGGACCCCTGTGTCATTTGCCACATGCATTTAGGTATCGGACTAATCAATAATGGGTCTCCTGTGTCATTTGCCACAAGCATTTAAGTATACAGCTAATAAATAATGGGACTCCTGTGTCATTTGCCACATGCATTTAAGTATGGAGCAAATCAGTAATAGGACACCTGGGTCATTTGCCACGTGCACTTAAGTATAAAGCAAATCAATAATGGGACTCCTGGATCATTTCCCACATGCATTTAAGTATAAAGCTAATCAATAATGGGACTCCTGTGTCATTTGCCACATGCATTTAAGTATAAAGCTAATCAATAATGGGACACCTGTGTCATTTGCCATAAGCATTTAAGTATAAAGCTAATCAATAATGGGACTCCTGTGTCATTTGCCACAAGCATTTAAGTATGGAGCATATCAATAATGGGACTCCTGGGTCATTTCCCACATGCATTTAAGTATAAAGCTAATCAATAATGGGACTCCTGTGTCATTTGCCACATGCATTTAAGTATAAAGCTAATCAATAATGGGACACCTGTGTCATTTGCCACAAGCATTTAAGTATAAAGCTAATCAATAATGGGACTCCTGTGTCATTTGCCACAAGCATTTAAGTATGGAGCATATCAATAATGGGACTCCTGGGTCATTTCCCACATGCATTTAAGTATAAAGCTAATCAATAATGGGACTCCTGTGTCATTTGCCACATGCATTTAAGTATAAAGCTAATCAATAATGGGACTCCTGTGTCATTTGCCACAAGCATTTAGGTATAAAGCTAATCAATAATGGGACTCCTGTGTCATTTGCCACAAGCATTTAAGTATGGAGCAAATCAATAACAGGACACCTGGGTCATTTGCCACATGCATTTAAGTATCGAGCTAATCAATAAGAGGACTCCCCTGTGTCATTTGCCACATGCATTTAAGTATGGGGCTAATTAATAATAGGACCCCATGTATTTAAATGTGGAGCTTATCAATAATAAGACTCCGGTGGTATTTGCTACATTCATTTAAGTATGAATAGAGAGAGACAGACTTAGAAATCATTTTTCAATATTTACCAAAGAGGTTTGGACGAAAGAGAAAACAAGAGAAAAGAGTGTTTTAAATTAAATCATTATATTTAAGTATATATTTATCAAATGACTTATCATCTGATATTTCCGATATTACACGAGTGCAACATTACCTCATAGCGTCACACATGTTATCGCTATTCAAATGTGTACCACACGACATTTACATATACACTGGGATATGAATTCTGTCATATGAAGTACATTATCTGACCTTTGTTCCCATTTCAGATTTAATATTCTTATCGTTTTCCACTCCATACTAATGACTAGCTATATGTATTATTCTCATTCCTGCAACTTTTTTGTCAGCCAATAAACAGTATGCTTCAGCCTTGGACTTATTATGTGATTGTGTTGTATTTGGATATTATTTCGCTTTGAATTATCGTGACTATGTCAATCCATATTGTTGCGTGTTCATTTAAAAATTCATTAGGCATAAGGAAATATAATTGTATCATCCTACAGAGGTTGGAGACTTGATCCTAATCTTTTCCAAGTATGAAAGAACGCGGCCTTTTGTGTTTGATTATGTTACGTTACGTTTTTTTCAATGTTAGGAAATTAAATTACCTGAAATGTAGCAAACATGGGTGAATTGGGAGTGCATAATAATCTCGGATACCCATGCATGGCCAGAGGTTGCATCGATCCCATCCACAAGAGATGCCGCAGATATGTGACGCACGTGCTCTCTATTTCTTCTTGAAGTTCTGAAAGCCTCAGAACCAGCGTTATTATCTCCTTGCATTTCTGAAATAACATTCAGCGACTATTCGATTTAGCATCCTAAGTATTTGTAATAAGTTGAATTACCTAGAAAACATGATGATTTATGTAAAAGACTAAAGTAGGTTTGTGAGATATAAAAATGAAAATTGAAAATTCTTTGTCAGATGTTGCCTAACTTTATCTCCAATTGTTTGAAAGATGGAAACTTCAGAGTTGAGATAGGTAGCACCTTGTCTGAAAGTTATCCTCAGAAGATGGGTGAACCTCAGGGCTGCATATTGTCAGTCCCCCTGTTCAACATCAAAATTAACAGCATAGTGAAATGCCTAGTTTCAAATACCATTTATATGATTAAATGTAATTTTCAAATATTGTTTTATTAATTATTATCTTATTATACAATTTATTATATATATATATATATATATATATATATATATATAATTTCATTATCAATATTTTTATTATTCATTGCCATTTTGTTTGTTTGTACATAATATATATATATAATCGTTGTACTAATTCATTGGGATCTTTGTATTATCTGATATTATCACAAGTTACTTTCTTGTATTTTTTTTTACTTTTCATAACAAGAATAAAGATTTAAAGATTTACAGAGATTTACTACTGTAAGCTTTTTGGTATTGAATCTTTTTGTTATCAAATCAATCATATTGAAATCTATTTTACGAGATAACACACGTTTATTGTGACGGTAAGCATCTTGTTTTAATTCTCATAATATTTTAGGGTCAACGTTTAATTTGTAAAATATGATTTCGAGGTATGGTTATATGATCTTGGTAAATTAATTTCAATATCCGAGCCATATTCTAGTTCAATTCCTTCTTCGTGTTTTTTTTTTTTTTTGTTTTTGTTTTTTTTTAAATTATTTTTTATTCTTTCTAAAATAGAATGATAATATGGTAGTATTAGTGGTTCGTTTTGAATTTCATGTTCTGCTGATTCCACTGCGTTATAACAGTTGTGAGTCTCGACAATACTTTTTCAGTCTTTGCTAGTTCTTTATACCTGGTGGTTTTATTTTGTTTGGTTCCACTGGAGTATAAACATCTGGGTAATCTGCAACTTTTTTGCTTGTGGTGTTCTCTTTGTTTTTTTTTTTTTTTTTGTTTTTTTTTTTTTTTTTGGGGGGGGGGGTCTTGTTTCCTGTTTCTTTTTCTTTCTACTTTTAGATCTGTTTTGTGCGGATTTATTCTGTCTTTCCTGAAATATTTGCTTTAATTTTCTTTTTATATTTATAAATACTGAAACCAGTGTTTGATTTAAATGTTTTATTTTTTGTTTTCTTATAACGAGTTACACGGGCTTTATCTAGTCCCAACATTTTCTATGTTGCATTTACTTCATCTTCCAAACCCTGTAATTCTGTCAGAGGCATATCTAATAAATAAATAACATAATTCTGGTAATTTCATATTTTCATTTTTATTTAAATCAAAATCAGTTATATCCTTCATAATATCTGCCTGCATGGCACGAGGAAGAGTGAGAACAGTAAGAGTTTTACTTTTTTCATCAAAAAAATTAAATTCTTGTTGTAGCATTAATTCTTGCAATCTATCGTAATCTAATTGCGGTAATGTTGATATTTATTGGTCTTGTTTTTCTTCTAATTTTTTAATAAACTGATCTTCTTTTTTATCTATCACTTTTTGTATTTCTTCCCATTTTTGTAATGGGCTTTGCTAAGGTCTGGCAATATCTTCTTGAAAGTTTTGCTTTCCTAATTTTTCTTTTAATATTTGTTGTTTTTTGTTTAAATTTCACCGTCTGCGAACCATTTGGCACTTAATTACTTTATTTTGTTCATCGTATACATTCTGTCAAAGCTTATATATATATATATATATATATATATATATATATATATATATATATATATATATATATATATATATAATGTCAAATAAATATACAGGTATCGAATATAGCTAGTTATAATACAAAACGATGTAAAAAAAATGTTTTATTGGAAAAATGTTTATACCAGACAAAATTATATCTTATATTTTGTTTTGTCTAAGATCATTTTAGAAAGGAAAAAAAAATATGATTTAGAAGGAAAATGTTGCCAAAAATCTAACACAAATATCTGATGTTAGTCATGTATGCGTGAGTTGTGCATCTCATTATGGTTATACTGACGCTATAGAATGTATCAATTATTATGATAATTACACAAATATTTTTTAAAAGTGTTTGTCATAGCAAATATGACATTACTAAATTAATATTTAATTACGAAACAAATAACAAATATTACATTGGTTATAAAACTAGCACGAACTTATTAAATATGCATTACAAATTGGTTGAGCTTATGCAAAGGTTATTTCCAAGAAAGAAAACTCTTAATTTCATTTACACATTCCAGACTATTTTTTGATATATTTAAAATTCCCATTCAAACAAAAATTATTAAAACAAAAATGTAATACAACAATATGACTTAATATGAGGTAAAATATAACCTAATCTTTATAATTTGAATACTGTTTCTCTTGGTATACAACATGCAGCATGTTTGTGTTATTTATTGTCAAAATATTCAATATCAATTACACCATATTTTTCTAATTGTGTAATTTCTAAAAATGATAATAATAAATTATCATTACCACCTTTTGTGACACGTAATTTTGCTGTGTGATCTTTTGGGGAAATATAATATAACTCTTTGATTGTACTAATCATTTTTTCTTTCTTTTTGAATCACTCCTATTTTATATTTTTTTATAGTAATGGTAACATGAATTTAAAAACAAAATACAAAACTGGCTGATGCAACAAACGCACAGACCTGTGCTACTAAACGGCTTGTAGATATTATTAATTGCCAATTATCGAGAGCATAATGGTAAAATGTTCCTTAAACAATCCGGATATACAATGGACGGCACATGAGATATAGCTGGGAATAAAAAAAACCTCAAGCGATATAGCTATTGATGATTTTTACTTGACAATATATTTATAAGCTATTTTCAATGACCTGTAAACGGCAGGTTGGAATAATATAAAAAGTTTTTAAAAAATGAACAGATGAAAAATAGAGGAAAAGGTTTAATGATATATGTATTAAAATTTATAAACGAATTTGCATGGTCCCCATAAAAAAGCTGTTTTGAAAAAAATAATAAGGCTTACAAAAATTAGAAAAAATAAAATAAATGGATAAAAGGACTTAAAAAATAAATTTTTCAAACTGTATAAAGTTTAATAAAGGGCTGGTTTCCTACCTTTAAAGAAGTGAGTCAAGTTCGACCTTTTCCCACTACTGTCCTATATATATATATATATATATATATATATATATATATATATATATATATATATATATATATATATATATATATATATATATATATATGAACACTCGAAAGGCAAATGTGATAATGTGCAAGTTATATTTCATTAGGCTGGTAAATGCAAGTATTTCGTACCGAAGAGATTGTTACGGAATGTTTGTACTTAACGCAAAACAGGATCCTGAGAAATTTGCAGTAAAGATTAGACTCTGTGCAAAGATTTTGTCCAAGGAAAGAACGATAATAAAAGAGAATAACTGTAAGGCACCATGTATGAAGTTTATTAACACAAAATTTCTCAAATGGCGTTTATTGGCAAACAGTGATGATATTCAAATGTATTGTTTAATCACACAGTCGTTTCCATGTAAAAGTATCAGTTGCAGTCCTGACTATCTACATATATGCTTATTTAAATGTCGAAATATAAATTGCCATTTTGAAAGGATCGAGTCTGCTATGCAATATAACCATCATTCCCTCGCATTATGATTGTTCTATGGATGGTGTGGTTGGTGTGGTATCTGCATAGTCAAAGTGTCGTTGTTGAGCATGCCACGTGCATACAATATGTACTGATAAACTGAAAGAAAAAGCAAAAGGAACTTTATAATATGAATAAAAATACGAAGAACTAAAATCTAAAGAGGAAACACTTCAGTAAATTTCGGTGATGCATATGTATGTATGCATTAGCGTTTAACGGCACGTCAGCACAATGATGGCTCTATGGTGTCGATTAAAATTAAAGTTGTAAAAATGTAAATATGAAGAATTGTATTAAAAAAAGTAAAAATACAAAATAAAAAACTTTAGGAAGATAACCTCTTCCAACAAAAACGTAAATATGAAGATATGAAGTACTACATGATAAAAGATACAATAAAAGGTAAAGACGTTTGAATTCTGTACAGGTATAGGAAATAAAAGTAAAAGTAAAACATAGAAAATCCTTCAAATATAGGGTCAACATTTTTATATAAACGGCATTGTCTCAAAAATCCGAAGATTTTCTATGGAGGTACAACATCGAAAAGTTTCTTTATTGAACTCACATCAGAACATTATTGTCTCACTGGGTGGAAGTAGAAAACACACCTGAGTAAATTACGTTGAAAGAATAACGTCATTTCAACACCTATTAAGGAACAATATCATTAAAAATATACATATGTGAGAGAGAGAGAAAGCGATTGAGAGAGAGAGATAGGTACTGTTATTCCTAATCAAGAAAATACGATCAAGGTAACGGAAGCGATGATAAGGTAAAGAAAAAAAAAACACTTTTATAGCGATCACCTGGGGACCCCAAAATTGCTTGTTTTAACAATAATTCGTGACGTCGTTGATATCAAATGTATATACTATATCGAGCGTTCGAATTTACTGCACATTTACCGTAAATTCATTCTATCGGTATTCACACTCAACTTGTTTTACTGTATTATATAATGCAACATATGAGGAAATGATGTAAACCTTCTCAAAGCAGTAATGTAGTGGAATGTTATGTAGTTTTGATTAAAGGTAATGTAAAATATGGTAAGGTTTGGTAATGTTAGCTTAGGTTAGGCTATGTTATAGTTATGACAAGTAATATATTTTAAGGGCTATTGGTAATGCGATAGGTGGGTGGGTGTGGTATAGCCAAATATAATGTATAATAAGTAATAAGTTGAAAATTTTACATCATTCGCTTAAAAGCTGTCAATGGAATGTGCACGTACAATCTGTTTTGCGGAAAAGGTGTTTTAAAGGCCTAAAATAATCAATTATTTTATATTGTTTGTTACACGCAATAATTATCGTGTTGCATAAAGACTTAACAAGATGCAACAAGCATTACATTTGGCATTTACATGGGACCTTACGTATGCCACATGTGACAAACATCACGATGTCATGTAATGGAGGCTGCCATATTGATCTTCTTCCAGTCAATACAGTCCCATGACTGAGAGTCATATTACAAGCATATCTGTAACCCGATGACTATAAAACTTTCGATATAGAGAGTACAGTTGTGGTCGGTACTGTTAATAGCGAAGAAAATTCATAAACGTTCGTGAAATATATAATATCAAATGACTTATTTCTTTGTTTACATTTCACTTCTTGTCCTTTATCCTTTCGCCACATGTAACTATGTAAATATTAATCCGCCGATCTTTCTCTCCTCCGTTATTATCAGAACTTCGTTCTTAATACCCGTGTAAAGATAATGAAAAGTCTTAACATTAGCTTAATATTCTAATAATATACTCTATATTCGTGCATAAATGGGAGATATACTGATTTTGTTTGTAAGTATGAGAACTATTGTAAATGTAGGATGTGTGTCCCCTAGTGTGTGAAAAGGAACTTCCCGCAAAGCAAGATTGTGGTTCAATAGAACAAAATCACAAATTATACGAAAATTACGAACTGATATATGAACAGTTGAATACTCCTTTCGGCTCTGTTATATATTACGATTGTCCCTCATCGTGAATGTTAAACTAAGTATAGCGCAACATGCTCAGTGACGGTGCATATTGTATATATCCACGTGCTTTTCTACAGTGGATTATATGGTGTTTCGATTGGGACACGAGCATGGAAAGAGCTGACACTTATTTATTCAGTTAGTTATATACATATTAGTGGCGTTTTAGTTACATTTTTTTTGGTATTTGTGATAAATAGTTATTAATATTGTTTTGTGTGAGACACTTGAATACTGGGTAAGTTAGCTTTTATCGTCGTACAATGTAGTCATTTGCAAGATATGGAGTACTTTAGAAAGCAGGATATAAGGGCCGATTTAATTTAGCTGGTGGTCTATATCGTCCACCAATTAAAATATTGACTTACTAACATGGCAAAAGTGATGTCCAGCAAATGATCTAGAAACTAGAATGTTATTTATGTTTATATGTCATTTTATGGTAATTAAATGAAATGTCATGTGCCCAACAATTATTTATAATGATTTGGGCTTGGTAAATGTCGATAACCTTCAACATTAACTATATTGTCATAGTGTGGTCATTTCAGTGGAAAGAAACTATGGTAATAGCAGAAATTAACAGATCATGGATAGGTCACCACTGTACTCTCCCTCATTCTGGAGCCTGGATTGGAACTCATGAGCACAAAGATGTAAAGTCGGTGTGTTACCGCTATACCATTCAGACCTGACAATATTTTCATATACGTAAATATCAGAGGCTTTTGTCTTTAACAAGTGACTGTAAATTGGCTAAAGTGACAGAGAGTTACCTTGGACACAACGGCTAGTAATATTACTGTCTCAATATTTTTATTTTAATACCTATTATATGCATATATGATAAAGAGATGACAACTGAATAGTTTCCAAATTATGAACTGGGGCTATGTCCCAGGATACAGATACACTGCAAGGGCTAATGTTAGTCGCATGTTTAACTTAGTATTATCAGGGTCACTAACTGTATGCATGGATTGAAAGTGGTCATCTCAATTATTTACATATTGTAGCTTAAGGTGCTAGTACCCCGAGGGTAGGATTGAAGACAGTGCCGAATTTTTGTGGCACATTGTAATGTGTTCATTCATGGTAATTGGTGGCTCAGTATCAACAATCCGGAAGCTTCTTGTTCCTTACATATCGTTTTGTGTATTTGTTTTACACAATAGTAAATATGTTACACCTCCTCACAATCCAGGCCTCTTGTCTTTTCCCTAAGTGTTTCAGTGTCATTTAATGTCCTGTAACATCATATTCATCACATATATTATGTGTGTTTTGGGGATGGGTTTCGACATATTTTCTTTCACGAAAGAAACATGAAGGGAAAATATCAGACAAAACTCTTACATTTTGTACATTTTGTCTTGAATCCATTACAAGAATACCAAGAAAGTGGTTAGAGATTTAAACTTAAGACTCGTTAATTAGTAAAGCATGTAAAACTAAATTACCATTTGTGGTCCAGAAGATTTAACCTAATCGATAGATAGATAGATGTACATGATGCACAGAAAGACATATGAGCAGAGAAAAGAAAATATTCCGGACTGTTCATTTTGGGGATCATCATAATGTTTGGGACTGAAAATTATCTCATTATTATTATTATTATTATTACCAAAATACATATACAATTGTGTCGTTGTCTTCATCATAAAATGCTGCTTATAGCCAGTACAGGCCTCCCTACCTTTTTTTAGGAACTACTATCAAGGCTGTGCAAGACTGACAAAACTGCATTTTATTTCAAACAGTATATGTAGAAAAAAAGATCTTATATTCAATTTCTCAAAGTTTTATACAAAATCCACTTCGCCTTGCCACTAAATGGATTATTCATAAGTGTCGGTGACATTTTTTTCAGTGCATACAGACACCATATTGCTGTACACTGCATCAAAGTCTGTGGACAAAAAGGTATGGACTTTTGTATTATAAGTTATTCTTTCACACACTCACTGCTTAGTGTTACAGGATACTTAATTCAATGAAATGGGACATCGCTATTACCATAATCAGAGTACCATCCCCTACCCACCTGTACCGAATCCCTTAATGCAACTCTATAGGAGGTTGTTTTGAAAACCTCTCCATCACAGTACTGTACTTAACGGTAATTTAATGTAATATAAGGTAATGTAATTTATAGCAATGCATTAAATGCAATGTTTGGAGTGTAGATATACCCTTGATAGTCACGCATTGCTTGTTGTTGCACACGTTTCCTCCACAACAAGTGTCACAGAGATCTGTTTCACGTTTTCGCCCCAATATTTGCATTTGCTCCCGCTGCTTCATAATCTCCAGAGCAGTCATTGTCATTTATTTGCAATCCTGAAGAAAAGGAAACAAAAACAAACAAACAAGCACTATATATATATATATATATATATATATATATATATATATATATATATATATATATATATATATATATATATATATATATATATATATATATATCAAAAGACTCCTCGCATTTCATATTGTAGACCTAAATATCTGAAGGACTATCTGGTACGTGCCAAGATAACTTCAAACAAGATCACTGATTCAGGCACATATTGCTGCAAAGACAAGCATTGCCTAATTTGCAAACATATGCCCGAGACCAAATCGTTCAGAAGTTCGACGACAGGAGTTAGCTACACTATCAATCAGAAGATTGGGTGTCGAACCAAAAATGCAATCTATCTTCTAACATACCAGATCTGTGCCACTCAATATGTTGGCGAAACTGTTGACTTCAGAAAACGAATGAATAACCACAAGAGCTACATTCGCAATAAAATCAACGCGAAACTCGCCAACCATTACAACTCGACTGGGCATTCAGTCGAGTCCCTCGAGATGCTACAGAGTGAATCTAACCTGGGATGGACCGATATAGAACGCACACGTAATGAACGATATTGGATAATACATGTAAAACCTCATGGGAAGTTCGGCCTAAATGAAAAAGTCTAAATTTCCTAATGCAATCCTATCAAAACTACAGCCAGGCATCAGTTTATGAGACATACTCAATTTTCGCGATAATATTTACCCTAGTAAATATTCTGTAACTCTTTATGGGTATTATGATTATTATTATTATTATTATTATTATTATTATTATTATTATTATTATTAATTTAAGTCTTGTCCATTATCGAGATACACCATGCTCTTGACACCTTTCTTTGGTACCTCCATGCTTAGCTTTCCCAGGATATAATATCTATTATATATTTTGTAGATGGCGTTAATTGTTCGCCACGTATGGTGTCCGTCATTTGTTCTCAGCCTGAATTAGGTCAAAACATTTTGGTTCTCTGCGTGATAGGCACAATAATCTATTCTTTGGTTTTTGTTATACAACTTTGTTGGGCACTAAGAACTTTCACAAGCGCTGGCTTTGCTTCTTCTGGAAGTTCCTAATTATAGTCCTATCGCGCAAACGCGACTCGCGGATTGTTTACGCGTTGTGTAATAGAAACAAGTACACGTGGCCGAGAAAGTTGTACAGTTCAGCCAATTCGAATTGAAAATGCAACATGCCGACATGGCGTATTTTGCCATTTAAATCAAGGTCACAAGAGAAAGGCAAAACTACAAGAAAAATAACAGAGCTGAGCCTTCGAAATGATGATTATTTTCCACCAGAAGATCCCTGTTGTGTGCCTTTGGAAAATAATAAGGCAACTGCTGCAGCCAAACTGGAGGCAAAATTTCTGTGCTTGGGGGGTGCACGAAGGACCTAAGAGTCAACATGGGCACCTGTCATGTTTCAGATAACATTTGCATTTGATGAAAACGATGTTTCAGTTGCAGAAAATATGTAAATGTGAAACGACTGGTGCTCAGTTTCAATCTTTTTAGTCAGCTACTGCCTGTTGCCTTGATAAAAATGTTTATGTTTGGGGTGGTCTTAATACTGAGAGAATACACACAGAAAATGAATTGTACATATTGTAAAAGTGCGGTAGTAAATGGAATATAACTGTTTGTCAAGAAAGTGGCATAAGTAAACGCTTGCAAAATGGGACAATCCCATCAGGAAGAGCAGGTCACACCCTCACAAAATTAAGTACATCAAAGATGTTGATGCATGGAGGCCTCTCTATGGACCTCAGACATTCTGGTTGTTTAGCTGATCCTTTTCTCAAGTTTGTACTGACGGATATTTTTATGGATACAGTCCAATTGATGTGGCAAAGCTTGATATTGTACCCAATATACAGGCAAGGGAATGTTTTATTGAATTATCTTGGAGTCCAAGTGTTGTATTTCTGGGTGGTATCACATATATAAGCCGTGACCCATCAGAAAGATTACCTGTCAATCAGATTATATATTTACAAATAGAAAATCTTGATGAAAGGAAATGTACACTAAACCAACAACTTTTGAGATGGACGGGCCCTTCTATATTTCTTGCCACAGCTCTGTACCAATTATTTCAAAGCTTTACATAACTGAAAGATTGGTACAAAACCAACATGAAATTAAAGATATGCCACTCACAAGCAATAAAATCGTGGAATTTAATTTTGATAACAGATCATAAAAAATTGAAGCAGATACACGATATTCAACTGCAGGCAACACATCAATTGCACTCTCAGACGACTGCCTCGTGGTTGGTGCAGATGTTATTGAAAACATTTTTGCTTATACAACCAAAGCCTTAAAGCCAAGTCCATGTGTTCTGTTTGTGGAATGTAAAATTGATGACTCCCCTCCAATTTCTACAATAAAATGGGTTTAGTGTGAGTCAACATGCAAGCGCTGGTTACATCAGTGTTGTGTTCATTTATTAGAGAAAGATGTACCCAGAGGAAAGTATATCTGTGTAGACTGTGGCCAAAATAAAACAGGAAAAGGAAGATGTAGTGGATAACCATTGTTTAATGATCAAACTCTTCAGAAAATCATCAGAAAACTAAATGTGCAGACAGTACAAGCACATTTCACTAGTCATTGTGTAACTTATAATGCATGGTTGTCATATAAGACAGTATACACTGACATATATGTATGCATATGTAAATATTTGAGTACATTGGACTCAGTGTTCATTCGTTTTTGTTCAAGCACTTTCGTATGTCATGTCTTAGCTGAAAAAAAATGCTGCAGCGTTTTTGCTTAAATATGACACTTGACAAGTCAATTCATTTTGGGCTACTATACAACCAGGTTACCCACAAAACATCCCTAAGATCCACCTTCCGTACAACCATTTCTGGCTACATTTTGTCTCGAATGTTTGAATGGTTTATTCCCCCCCCCCCTCTTACCCTCTCCGCTCAATCGCTCAGTCCACCAACAATACCTGGCTCACATCAGGTCTCTGAATTAGCTCCTGAACATGCTCAATGACTTTATGTATATAATTTGTCCAGGACACATAATCAAAATATGTCAACAATTCATGTTCCATTTCCACAGCAGTTTGGTTGTACTATGATAGCTACTCAGGGTACTCAGATTTTGGATCTTTTGCCCTGTATAGTTTCCTTAAAGACCTAAATATCTTTAAAGTATTAGACACTTATCGCACTCTCCTGATTTGGAATAAGACACAAAATTGCTGTTTCATTTTTGTCATCAAATAGAATGCAAGCATAACTGCCAGGCGGCATGAGCTGCGGATTAATACCCCCTCCCACTCCCCCCACAGTTTTCTTCAAGTTCTTATCAAGAGTTACTTCAGCATTTTTAACAATACTGTTTATATCATCTGTAATTTTCCACTGTGTTACTCAAGCAATTTCTCATAGTTATTTTAGGGAACAATGACCCACAATTAATGTCTGCATCAGCTACGTCAATGCCCTTTTCCGCTGCTTCAGCATGAATCAGTGTTCTAATGATACTGAATGTACCAAGAGCAGATTTTGCAGTTTCTCTTGTGGCCTCACACAATGTACACATATACCTTGAATCACTGCCTGCAATCCCACGTTCAGTCCTACCTAATTTTTCACCAATCATACTATTGTAAAACACCAGATGATGGCGTCGCCAACCATTTTCTGTTTGGACCCTCATTATCTTATTCTTCATAAAAGTTCGCTCCCTTTCTATTAGCAATAAGCACAGGCAGGACGATGCATGATTATTTTCATCACAAATTGCCTCTAGCAGTGGCCTATTTGTCCTAACAGTGTTTGCTTTTTCGTCTTGAAAAACAACAATGTTATCATCATTCGGCAGTAAAACCTTCATTTTCAAGACACAAAAAGAAAACCTAAATGCCTTGTCTGGCATAAATCTATCTGAAATTTCTTTATGAATGGACACATCACCAAGACCATCTGCACCATCTTTAATACTGGTCGTTCAAGTAAGACTTGGATCATATGAATCCATGTTGTGGGCTTGCAGTCCAGTTATAATTTGCTGCTCAAGCTTTTGCAAGTTCTTTGCCACTGCATCTGGATATCTTCATCTCACACCTTTGCATTAGGTATTGCAATGTCTGGTACATTTACACTAAAATATGTTAACATAATGACTGGTTCATATGACAACAATGAATGTGACATATGATATTCAACTTTTTTAAATGCCATTGGATAGTGTGATAATAATTTTCTTAAAGATCAAACCCGTCTAGTGAGTACCTGACAGATGGTGGCATATAGCTTACTTCAACAGCACTAACAACAGCTATGGGGTTGAAATGGATTATTTGTATTGCAGTGAAGAAGGCTACACTGAGCTTAATATTGTGCTTTACTTTGCAGTGAATCAATGTGCAAAGTAAACCACTGATGAGGTGTTATATTTGTTGTATGACGGTGCCAGGAAGCATCAACATCATGCATTATGTTATCATTATTGTCAAGAAGATGTTGATGTTACATACAAAAGCAAATTTCCTTTGTCTTCATTTTTTGATTCTTTAACAGCACGTAAGTCCTCTTTTTGTTTTCTTTTTCTTCAATAAAATCCATTTAAATTAACATTCTTACATCTGTGAATGAGAAAGAATATATTGTATTTATATTAATGGCAAAAATGGAAGATTAAATTTAGTTATTCACGAAATTTAGTTTGAGGTTTCTGGAGAAATGAACGAGAAAAATCTCCAATTTCAAAATATTGTTAGTTAGCTTAACATTTCAAACGTGTCCAGTGACGTATTACCAACGGCAATCAGATAAATGGCTGAGAACGGAATTAATTTAAATTGTATTTATATCATTTCAATTTCAATGTTCAGTTCTGCTAACTTTATCCAAATGACTATCGGAGTGTATAGCACCGTTTTCTGCATCGTTCTACTTATAAATTGCTTCAAATTAACCTTTAATTTGTATTATCAAAGATCATTTAGAATTTTTTTTAAAATCTGTTATATCTTCTATGACATAATTAAAACTCATGAGCAATAATGAGATTGACCAAAGTTATCTCCCCTGGAATTTTTAACTTAAATATCTCGAGAAGTACTTAACCGATATTGATGGAATTTTTACTGTTATTAATCTTGAGCTGTCCTCTTTATTTTTATTACATTTATTTCTAAACTTCAGTGTCACTTTAAGTACTTCTGAAAGATCGGCAGGTATGAGATAGAGTTGTGTGCATTTGCATCAAGCATAATGGAGAGTATGTTGGCATACCTCTAAGTTACTTTCTTGATATGTGACTGAAATTTTATTATATGTTGCCTTAGGGAACTAACATGCTGCCTAAAGCAGACAGCTGATCGAAATGGCTGATCCAATATACTCTAGAAATGAAGTTGAACTAATCCAAAGTACACTCACTTTAGCAGTTACTAAAAGGAGGAAAATGGATTGTCCCGGAGTATGCAATACTAGCTTCTGAATGCGCAAGAAATGAATTATAATTTTTCTTTTTTTTAAAGTGAAGTTATTAGCTATTTGTTTTCTTTTCTTCCCAAATTAATGCTGACGTCAAGGAAGTGAAAATGACCAAGCGGAGCTAGCAGTCTTGTGAGAGTTGAACTTGTGAAGTAAGTCTAAGCTGAATACTCTTCATCCCAAATTACAAAAAAATCCTTCACCTAAAAAATAAAAACGCGAATTAAAAATTCTTTAAACAATGCCTAAGATATTCAAGTGAGCAAAATTCTGGAAACACTTTTAATTTTAAAAGCAAAAACTGTTCAAAGTACAAACCTGTATAGCGGAACCTTTACCAGATTTTTAGTAAGCCTGGTGTATAGATCTGTAGGAGCCACGCGAGAGTCTGAATAAACGAGAACATCCGTGACATTCCTGGCCATTCCAGGGCCTGTCACATCCACAGATTGGTGGTGGGAGAGGAGCAGCAAGGGGAGGGGGGCTTTACCTGTTATATGAAATGAGAAGGGAGGAAACTTCCCAGGATGGTGTTCCGTACCCCTGTCGTCTTCAATCAAAATACTATAGGAAAAGGAGCACGTTCTACAAAGTTTTTTTTGCTATTTTATTTTTATAACAAAAAGAGCTAAGACGGAAGATTTGAACAATTTGGATACAATATATGATTTGACGTCTTTAAACAGCGAATTAGTAGTAGAAAAGATGGAAAAATGAATTTTGACTCTATAACCGACCAATCCAATTAGCTGTGGGCAGAGCTTAGATTTGAGCTTGTTGGAACTTACGTATGGCATGTCAAGTCGCCGTGAATATGCACGAATTAAATTCTATAAACATTATTCCGACGTTACGAATCGACTGATGTTAGTCATGCTAAGATTGGATTTTTATACTTTCTGGTACGGACGGTTGACCACGATAGAGGTAGGAAACTCTGCCTGGCAAGTTTCCTTCCTTGTCATTCCGTATAACACATATCATACTCTATGCTACCAATCCCTCTAGTTATCCTCCAAATATTTGTGTAGACTTCTAATATAACATCTATATCGTTTCGTCCCGTTTGGACACCATCTGTAATGGTCGGAGTGATGTAGTTTTTCGTCTTTGCACCTTTTGCACCCCATTTCCGTGCCGTATGGTTTTGTCCTCGTACCATTTTCAACGTTTAATAAGACTTTATAGTGACTGAAAACGAGAAATTGGTGTACCTAACTCTTATCTAGGCAGCTTTTTGTTTATCTCTGATGGATCATGCAGCCCGTACAATGATTCAGTCGATCGGTGTACTGTTGTATTATTACAGCATTTTATTTCTCATACAAAAGAAAATACTAACTCCTCTGTTTAACAACCGATGTCATCTGATATAAGCATTTTCTTTATAAAATCTATTTAATTGGTCATAATTGTTGTTTCCTAAAATAAAAACTCTAAATTCCGTGTTTCCAAGAGAAAGAGCTTAAACGAGATGGTCTATTCCAGTCCAGTCCTATATAACCCCGTTGCTGAAATATAAATGCATATCAAATAAAACATGAAATTGATGCTTAAATTTTTTTTTTTTTTTGAAAGACACTTTTTCAAAGAATTAGTGCTAAGACGGGAGTGTTTTCAGAAAGACATTATTTCAGAGTATTCGTGCTGAGATGGGAATGTATTCGGAAAGACACCTTTTCAGGACATTCGTGCTAAGATGGGAATGTTTTCAGCAAGACACCTTTTCAGGGCATTCGTGCTAAGATGGGAATGTTTTCAGCAAGACACCTTTTCAGAGCATTCGTGCTAAGATGGAAATGTTTTCAGCAAGACACCTTTTCAGAGCATTCGTGCTAAGATGGGAATGTTTTCAGCAAGACACCTTTTCAGAGCATTCGTGCTAAGATGGGAATGTTTTCAGCAAGACACCTTTTCAGAGCATTCGTGCTAAGATGGGAATGTTTTCAGCAAGACACCTTTTCAGAGCATTCGTGCTAAGATGGGAATGTTTTCAGCAAGACACCTTTTCAGAGCATTCGTGCTAAGATGGGAATGTTTTGACGACTAAAATGTACTTACAGCTCTGGATCTACATCCTCCCCAATATTCGTAATCTATACCATCCGTAATCTTGAAATCCAAGTAACAAAACTGGCAAAGAAAGGGTAATTAAATAATGATTATTTGCGATCATATTTGGGCTGGATGTTGTAGACGTTCAAACCTTGGGTTGCAAAATACTCTGCTATATTCTAGTGCCATCCTCATTGATGTATTATTTTTTTCTTTTTTTTTTTTCTTCTCTTTTTTTTAATATTCAAAACCAAACAATCACGTTTTAAAAAAACATTGTCTAATGTATTATTCGTCATTTGTATCAACTGTGTATATTATTATGAAATGAAAAATATTACAAAAATGTTTTGTAGCTTCTCTATGATCTGGATTGTTTTTAAAGCAATTGTAGGTATTTAAGTTCATTCAAGTATCTCATCATTAAAAAAGCACATCACAAAGCATGTTGTGAGACATTGGAATAGAGTATGTGACTGAAGCAATTTGTGGACATTAGAATAGGGTATACGACTGAAGCAATATAGGGACCTGGGTTAAGAAATTATGAAATTTAGATTTCATGATTTCTTGACTCGGGCCAAGAAATCGTGAAAGACTGATTTATGATTCTAAAGCTACCCATGGGTCAAACTTAAATCAAATTGTATGCAATATGATTGATAAATTGTGATTGAACTGAGAAATCTCAAGTTTGGGGCACTTTGAACATTGACTAAGCTAAATTAAATTTAATAATGCAAATAAAGCATGCCACATCACCCCTTCACAGTAAATAGAAGAACAATTTATATCAGTAAGAGAATGCTGCCAGATCAATTTACTTGTAAGGTATCCTTTCGTCATTTTTGACGTCATGCACATTATCAAGTTACAATAGCAAAAATGTCAACACTTGCTTAAGAGATGAGAAGAAAATATATCCACTACATGTAAACAATTCCCAAGGGGTCCAGTTTTTACTGCATTTTCTCCAGAGTTATATCTGCAAATTCTCAATGCAGATACAGTTTGGGCAAACTGAGACAAAAAGTTTTTGGCGGACGAACAACCGGCTAGATATGCTAAGAATGTATCCATATAAAATGATGGATATTTAAAGTAACACTCGACTACGTTTCAACCATAAATACAATATCTGCACTTATATTGTTTGATTTTATACCCGCAACTTTTAATGAAAATCTTTTTTTTTTAAAAAATGAAGAATTCGCTTTAAATAGCCTTCAACTGTTGCTTACGTTTTGCTATTAGTGGTGACACGTCATGGAATCGTTGTGACTTTAATGAAATTATTATGATGCAATAACAACCACGGGATTGAGGGCAGTTATAAATGGCCACTATTTACATCCGAGGTCTTTTCGTCATATGTGACGGAAGAGGCAAGAAAAGTTCCGAGTGCACTCTTTTGGGATTACCTTCCTCCGCATTATTAAAGTTGTTGCATATATTAAAATAAGGTCGTGAAAATATGATTTATCCTGACATTATTATTGGTCATATACATTTTCAAAATTACGCTATATTCAGGACATATGGACAACTGGAAATCAAATTGTTCCCATCCAAAATTTTAACCTACGGGTTATACACAGCTTCTAGTAGGTAAAATTATTTAGTTTACTCTGATTTTACTCAAAATTAATCTTGAAAAATCTTGGGAATACATTTCAACATGCTTTTAGCAATACATATTTAGTTTTAAAATATTAAATAACAGGTGATAAGGATTTTCTTCACAATCAAAAACAAAAGGCCCAAACGAATAACAACAGACTCAATCATCTACTCTAATAAGTCAAATAGCAGTTTTTGATTTTCTGAGTACCAGAGATAATGTCAGAGTAAAATTATATATATATATATATATATATATATATATATATATATATATATATATATATATATATATATATATATATATACATAGAGAGAGATCGTTAATGAAAAATGACCCAAATGATTGCTGACAACATTACTTTATTTCAAGAGAGATAAATACGTCTACCGATTACACTCTATTGCCTATGATAGTATACGAAAACTATCAATACTACATAGCATACCTCATCCGAAGAGCACACTTCAATGGCAGCTATCCAGGTATCTACCACAACTGCGAATCCTACATCTTAGTGCAGACACTGAAAATAACGTAATTTAAATATAAAAATAAAGGAAAACAATCTATCATACAAAAACACTTCTTGTGAATCATCTGTTGTTCAGATAAGATGCTAAGGGACAGACGTTTGTAAAGCTGAATTAGGATCGTAAAACTATAGTGTAACCTGAGACTAACATATTGTCTATGGTGTAACATATTGAGAAAAAAATCAACGATATATTTCATTAACGAGAGTCAGTCGTAGTTTCTAAGATATATGATAAGATATATGTTACAGACGTTTTCGTTATATTCGTGAATGATCAAAACTATTACCTCTGCCTCTGAGAGAGAGAGAGAGAGAGTAATAATTATGTATGCAATGATAACATTAACTGCACAACCTATTTGACTACTATACAATCATTATACAAAGTACTAAAGTAAATCATTATGTTATTTTATTTTATAATATACGTATTAATGAAGATTTAATAATTAGAAGTATGATGTATCATTACACTTACCCTGGTCAACAAAGAGAATGCTCACGGCAACAAAAATGATCACGGCGTAATCTGTCAATGAAAACAAAACAGTGATATTTCAGTATTAACAATTGCAGTGGAACATGTTAAGTAAATGTTTCAGATACTAAACGTCAAGCGTAATAACAGTTAATTCGTATGTACAGCGTTACATTATAATAAAAATGAGAAGATAAGAACATAATGAGCTGTATACTTACTGTTCATTCCCAATATTTCGTCGCGTTAGGCATATTTGTGTCATATACGGCAAGGAGAAAATCTATTGGCTAGATGGATTCTATTTTATGTCTATCTTTAACTCGGTCCTGCCTGTCTTTAATCAACAAAACTTTAAATCGGCCTGTACGCAGTAGCCTTGACCGCAAGATAAGACAATTCACAAAATTATAGCCACTGTCTCCTCACGTTCGACACCCTGTATACAAATACAGGAGAACATACTCTTTGACCTCAAAGACAAAGAGGCCATTGGCAGAAACTGATTGTAAAACAATTGAACTATAAATCAAACTGCAAATACATAAGACTCACGTTGCCTCAAACACGTTCCTCTCGATCTCTGTAACTGGTATTTAATACCCAGCAGACTACTAGTATTTATTATTATATTTAACCTCGTTAACTTAAACTAACAATTTCTTGAACCGACTTACTGGATCGCTTGGGGTTAGATTTATCAATGTTCCACTCTAATGACAACATTTTTAACAGATTCAGAGGAATATGAACAAATACAACTTTTTTAGAGCAAGTTATAGATCAAAAGTGTAAAACCCGTATGTCAAGTTTTAGATCAAATGTGTGAAACCCTGTGTGTCAGGGTTTAGATCAAAAGTGTAAAACTTTGTAGGTCATGTTTTAGATCAGAAGTGTACAACCCTGTTTGTCAAATTTTAAATCAAAAGTGTAAAACCTTGTAAGTCAAGGTTTAGATAAAAAAAAATGTAAAACCTTCAGGTCAAGTTCAAGATTGGAAGTGTAAAACCTTGTAGGTCAAGGTTTGGATCAAAATTCTGGAACCTTGTTGGCCAAGGTTTAGATCAGAAGTGTAAACCCCTGTAGGTCAAGTTTTAGGTCAAAAGAGTGAAACCTTGTAGGTCAAGTTTTAGATCAAATGTGTGAAACCTTGCAGATCAAGTTTTAGATCAGAAGAGTAAAACCTTGTAGCTCATGTTTTTTATAAAAAGTGTAAAACCCTGTAGGTCAAAGTTTGGGTCAAAGTGTTAAGTCAAGAAAACGTTTGAATTATTCATTTACTATTATATGCATAATATTCTATTATCTGCATAAATGTAAATACTCAATGAGTGATTATTTTTGCTTACTTTTTTTAATGCATTGTTATGTCACTGAAATCTCGTTCCTGACTTGTATTCTCACTCTTATCACCATCCTTAAAAATGTTTACAATATTTTTTTCTTCTTCTCATTATTTGTATAATATTTCAACAATACAGCTTTAGACTGCAATATATAATGTTATCATTGGCACAAGATAGATTGATTGTTGAAGTTGGTGGTTGTGGTGGTGGCTGGGAATCGCTAGTAGCAGTAGTTGTTGTTGCTGTTGTTGTTGTTGTAGAAACACCAGCAGTAGTAGTAGAATGATAAGTTTGAGTAGTGCTGCTGTAATTGCAACTGTAGCATTGATATGCTTTCTGGGCAGATATGTATTTTAGACAATCATTTTATAAGCATCTTTGCTTTCAAGTCCAGCCTTCTTGAAAGTATTTTGGAATACTATTGTTTGTTATTTCTCCTTCTCCTTTTCCTCTTTCATGATCTTCTTGCAGTTTTCTTATAAGTTGACCGATAACAATAAGGACTGCAAACACATTGCACCAATGACTACTGGAAGATCTCATTGAATTTCTAGATTACGTTCAAGGTTTTCCAAAGCAATACCAGATAAACGAATGTGTAATGACGGACAAAATATGGTGTATGGCTGCGAGAATTTAATTCCAAATTGACGCCAGTGACTCCTACGTCTGATATTATTTTTACTACATATGTACCTTTTAACAATTATCTCTTCGAGATATATTCTAAGCTAATCATAATGTTCTTAAATAAGTACATATTCCTGAGTAACAAGAATAAATATTTCGAGCAACCTTTCATGGTTCAGTATCTGTCAACAGATCAGATAAGCGCGAAGTAGGAGTGGACAATCTTAATCTCTCTCTCTCTCTCTCTCTCTCTCTCTCTCTCTCTCTATATATATATATATATATATATATATATATATATATATATTCATATATATATATGTGTGTGTGTGTGTGTGTGTGTGTACGATTAAGGAATGTTTACTACTATAAATCCTGTGCCATTTCTTATATGTATTAAAATATACAACTGTGAGTGAGACAGATACAGAGACAGAGAGAGCACCGTTGATTGTAAGGTTTTTTATTGAGATAAAAGGTGAAGAGCAAAGACGAGAGAAGGCAATGAGTGTTTAAGCATTATAATCAATATTACGTGTAAACGTAAATCATGCAGTTACGAAATATTCGAGCTAATGAGATATATATAAATATGGCACAGATATAACATAGAGCCAGCTATTAGTTACTGATCAACCTTCGTTGTGCACGTGTGTGTGTGTGTGTCACTTTTCTTTTCTACCGGCTATAAACAATTTCATTCAATTTAGAGTTTATTGTATCTAGCACGTGCTCAGTTCAATTAGATTTATACACGTAAGTTACTTGTCATCTAAAGTAAACGTCCTCTTTAAGGCACCTGTATGATGAGTTGCACTAATAGGAATAGAACATAGACTCTTGGGGAAGACAGTGTAATCTCCGAACCTGTGAAATGTGTCAGGTTAGGTGTCCCGACAAAATCGCGCAGGACAAAAGCGCGCCGACAAAAGATCGCAGCTTACAATCCTCGAAAAAAGCTCAAAAAGACAAAAGAGCGCAGAATAGAAGTAGACATGAAATAATAAATGAGATAGTTTCCAAGTTCCGATTCTTATTTGAGAAGTCATACTTCAAAGTTAGTTGCGTACCCGAAACTGTATAAATAGCACAAATATGTTTAGGCCTAAACATTTGCAATCATGGAAAGAACCGAATCGGAGACGCAGAAAGAGCATATTTTACGTGATGGCTATCAGATTTCAGATTTCGAGAAAGCTAGTCAAAACGCGTGCAAAACAGTGTTCCAGGAAGCCCGGATAGTTGGATTTTTTTTTCTTTCTGGGCCCGTGTCTTTGGCGCAAATCTCTGAGTTTCATTTAGCAGATTCGTATTGTGACAATGAAAACTTGCGCATGCACGTCGAAATGCTATTAGCCCTGTGCTTTGTCCCAGTTGCTGACATACCGGCAGCGTTTGACGATTACTGGGAAGACGCGTTCATCGGAAGAGAGCGAAGACGCAGTCGAGCACATCCGAGATTTCCGGTCTACTTGTGGAACATGCGTGAGAGCGTGAACGACAATCTGCCACGTAACAACAATTCAGTGGATGCTTGGCATCGTTCATTCCAGCAAGCAGTCGATTGTCATCATCCGTCAGTCTACATGCTGATCGACCATTTCAGCAAGGAACAGGATCACGTGGAACTGCAGATCGAATGCTATCAATCCGGCATTAAACATATCGAAGAGTATGTTCAGCTCAATCGGCGCCTGCAAGCTTTAATTCCGACATACGGCAATGTGTCAATAATCGACTGTCTGCTCGGGATCGCTCACAACATCGCACTGTAGAAGACACATGTAATAATTTAACGTTTGAAAAATTAATAATGCCATATTTATGCATATTGAGATATTAATGAATGGATGATGTTATTTGTTCTTTAACTCTGTTTTGCTGCGTATTGAGTTATTAATAAATAAACTATGCTTAATGATCTTTAATGTTGTATTTGTTAGACTTTTCTTGATAAGACACATAAAATGTGCGTTAATTGCTTGCGTGATTTTGTCGACGCGCCTTTGTCCTGCGCGCTTTTGTCTTTGCGCTCCTTTGTCGCCGCGCTTTGGTTTGTGCGCTGTTGTTCTGCGCGTTTTTGTGGGAGTGCCTTCAAGTTGTACTGTACATTATAACTCAAAACATGTATTTCTTTTCGAAAAAACAAAATTTGATATCTATAAATCTGAAAAATGGCTTGCATAGAGTTCTATCATAATAGGGCTTTATTGCTTGTATACCCTTTTATATCTTACCCGACATTATTATCGGCTATAATACACCTCAGTAGTAATGAGTGTCCGTTAAGGGTAAAAATAACCCGCTTGGGCAATGTGAATTTAACATTGGGCGACCACTTTAAAAGTATGACCCTCTGAGGTCAAGGTGAATTTAACATTAGTCCATAGGTTTGACATGAAATATGACCCTCTGGGGTCAAGAAAAACTGCAATGTTAGAAACTTCCTTAAGTTGAACATGAGATGGCACTATGGGTACAAAGGGAAATATAATGTTGACAACGTCCATAGGATTCACATTAGATGGCACTATGGGGACAAGGGGAAATGTAACGTGAAAAACGTTCTCAGGATTAGCATTATCGGACTGTCAGGGGACAAGGGGAATTTAACACTATGTTGAATATCAACCAATACTGACGCTTTCTGACCAACATGCCGTCTTACTGACCAACACCCACCTCTGCTCACCAACACACACACCTACTGACCAGCACGCAGTCTTACTGACCAGCACCCATACCAACTGATCAGCACTCACCCCTACTGACCAGCACACACGCTTACTAACCAGTTCACAGTGTTACTGATCAGCATCCACATCAACTCACCATCACACACACCTACTGACCAACATGCAATCTTACTAACCATCATCTATAGCTATTGGCTAACACGCAGTATTATTGACCAACACCCACACTAACTGACCAGCACTCATACCCACTGACCAGAACCGACGCTTACTAACCATTGCACAGTGTTACTGCCCAGCACCCACATCTACTGTCCAACACCCACTTTACTCACTAACACCCATACCTACTAACCAACACACAGTGTTACTGACCCGAAATTCCTACTGGCCAGCACACGGTGTTAAAGGGAATGTAAACTAGGTGGTAGAATAGGAAGAGCAACACCTATAACAGACAAAATACAATTATTCAACTCTAACCAAAAGGGAGTGAAAAGGAAAAAAGTATGAGTGCTCACAGATTCACACAAACATACCATCACTCACTCACACTTATACTATCACACACTCAGATAAAAAAGGTTGGATTGGGTTTCATTCTTCCTTTCATTGAAGATAAGCACAGACATAGCTATACAAATATATAAAGAAACATAAAACGCATAGTTTTGGCAATCATTGAGTAGCATCTCCTTTTTGAGAGATCTAGGTGGCCATGACAATGACCATTTGGCTTAGTGAGTTCACTAAGTTCCTTAACAAACGTCTTGACTAAGTCGGCGTAAGCTTTGCCTCACCAAGGGACTCTCTTCAAACAGCCTTAACTTTCCACATAGACTTGTTTAATCCATATAGCTGTCTGTGTGATGATTTTCATCTTCCAACAGGTTTTCACATAAACTGAATACCCCAGATCAAATAACAAAGTATAAATAATCGTTGAATATTTAACACTAGTCCACATCTTACTGGTTGGTTGACTTAAGAACGGATGACACAAGTGGTGAAAGTACCGCTTAATATATACTGACAACGGATCGAACATGAGTGCTACTCCTACGGATTTCCTATGTGATTTCTATGATATGCGGCTTTCATTTCTTAACTTAGAATAAAAGTGTAAATCTTTTTTCCCATCAATATACCGCAAATTGAAAGGTTTGAAAATCTACTGTTTACAATACACCAGTTAGTGGGAAGATTACATTGGAATGCGTATAAAGTCGATCCAAGGCTACATGTTATAACAAAAGTCATTTAAAGACCATGGAAATTGCATTTCATTTCTCTCTCTCTCTCGTTCTATCTCTCTCTCTCTCTCTCTCTCTCTCTCTCTCGTTCTCTCTCTCTCTCTCTCTCTCTCTCTCTCTCTCTCTCTCTCTCTCTCTGACGGTTGAGATTGCTATCACGATGGAGGTAAATCATACAGAGTTTGATTCTGCACGTGTGAGAGAAGGCCGGCGCGAAATTTATTGGGTTAGAGACCGATGTCACTACTTTAATAAACATCCGATTTGATTACATTGGTTCAATAGGGAAATGAATTTTAAGTATGTCCGAGGAAGCTCACTGACGTCAAACTAAGGGTGATAATGATAAATTATTTCATCACTTTTTACCAGAATATGTTTGCAGGGAAAAAATTGATGTCAGTTTATCTTGTGAAGTAAATGACTATCAACAAGCTTTTTACCATCAAATAGAGCAAAAGCATGCCTTCATGCATACGTATATACATACAATCATATATTACAAAGCGAAGAGAGGGAGATATCTATGTCTTGCTGTGACTACACACAAAGACAAAGACACAAAGAACACAAAATATAGATGGCGGCAATAATGATTAGTGTTCTGTTTCTAGTGGCCCTGAAATGGACCGTTAGTCTGAGTAGTATGTTAACTAAAGTTGTTAACATAGATGACATTTCTTTACTCTTCTCTGTCTCAATCTTCTTTTAAACTATGGCTCCAGAATCCGCTGTGGCTCAGTGGTTCGAATCCTGTCACTGAATAAGCCCGATTCAGCTACCGTGGTGTGACCTTGCTTGAACCCACGAAGACAAAATTAGATAATAAGCATGGAGACTAATTTTACTTTCTTGAAATACATTTAGAGTGATGTAAATAATACTAGCGTTGCGATGATATCCTTTTCGTGTAAACCAAGGTTTAATTTCTTTTTCATCTGCTCCTAGCATGTCATCGAAATTGACGAGAAGCGTTTAACTACAGTCAGAGATGATTCCATCGTCTTTGCGAGAAATCTCTGCTACAAATGAAATGGATTGTCTTTGACTTTCTTTCTGTAACGAGTAAGCCGATTCCCACTCTTTCTAACACCAAACGATGTGTTGTAGAGGACGATCCAACAAAAGTGATTTGTGTTCGATCAAACATTTGACAAATTCGGTTTTGACTGAACCACTCGGTCCAGCAATCAACATGTTAAAGAGATGGCGAAGATACAGTGCCTACCAAGCTTGACAGTCTGACCTTTCGTAAATCACTTTAAGAACAAAGGATGCAGCCATAACTCTAGAGTGATTTTGAACATTCTGAGACGATCACAAACAACACAAAACATTGTATACAGCAATGAAAACCAAACCTGTTTACATTTATTAATGGTAGAACAAACTGTGAATATTTCCAAAAAGTTTATTTTTGTTTCTTTCTGGTGGATGTCGGTCACACATGTCTTTTGCATAGTCAGCGACCTCTAGTTTCCAAATGTCGAATTCAAGACATTTCTAGTCACGAACATTCTTGCAGTGGTAAATCTGTTGGTGTACATCACTAGCTGCACACACTTTTTGATAAGTAGGAAGGATAGATAAAGTGTGACGAATCTCTTCTTCACGCGGTAGTAGAGAAGTATTCATCACGAATCACAGCACTTTTAGCAGAATGAGTTTTTTCGTGCACAGAGAAAGTTTTGATAATCATGTTTCTTTCATTAAATGGTGATAAATTTGTCAATGTGAATCTTCCGGTATAATAATCCAAGAAATTCAGTCACTAACTCACACACGACACGTCGTCCTAAATTCAAAGGAGCCGTTTTGTCTTGTGGAATATGTTATTTTAAAAGTACTTGGTAATCTTCTAAGTCTTGAATCGTTTTATCGACATTTATAATTCGGCTCAATTAGAATTCGGCGCAACACTGATTGCAGAAGCCGTGGCATGGCGAGTTTTATAATGTGTTCGGAGCAGAATCTTACCACGTGTTGGCAGTAAAGATCTCTTCCCGACTATAATACAGCCGTCTTGTATCAGTCTTTTTATAGCATTCAGATACCAATGGTTATTAACTTTATAACATTGATATTGCAACTGTTCTTTGCGTTTAATTTGAATCAGTACAAAGTAGCGGTAAATGCGTTCTCGCAGTTCCAAATGTAGATTCTGAATCTGCTCTTCACATGAATGGCTTTTTGTTGGAATAGTCATACGTGTGCCAAGGGAAATTTGCTGATAGACCTTATCCAAGAAATCCGTCGTAATGGAATCATGTCTTGAAGCAATACTTCTGCATAAAATACTGTGTAATCCTGTAAGTTTTGAACCTTTCATGGACTTAGTCCCATAGAATTCGGTCAATCGTTGTAACACTGTATGTTGAAGTCGTGGCATCTAAAGTCTTACAACGTGTGGATAGTTGATCAGTATCTGACAATTTACACTCTTTCAATGTAATCAGCCTTGTTATAGCATTCAGAAACCAATAGTTAAAACGTCTATGCCGTTGAGGATGCAATTGTTATTTGTGTTTCATTCATTTGTATCTGTACAAAGTAGTGGTAAATGCGTTCACACGGTTCCAAAGGTAGATTCTTAATGTCCTCTTGTAAACTGGCCATTCACAAAAATTGAATTCGTTGCCACGCTGTATGCAGAAATTGTGGCATCAAGAGGTTTATATCCACGTTTTCTGCTGGTCATAGTCTCTCCCGAGGATCAGCCTTATTATACAATTCAGTTAGCAACAGTTTACAAATGCAGGTTTACAAATGCAGAAATGACTTGTCGTTCGCGTCTCCATTAAATCTGTACAAAATACTTGTAAAAGCGTTCTCGCAGCTCATGAGGAAGACCATAAATCCTTTATTTTTTAAAGTATCCATGAGGATAATATCTGGACGGATCAAGGGAAGTTAGCGATAGCAACACTGTACTCCTTGTCCCAAGAACACAAATCCTCTTCTCGCTAAATATTTGGGAGTATGTCCATCCTGATATTTGGGCCATTTCCCTTTCAACATATGGAATCAACTAGCAAAATTACCATGACATTTGTCTGTCTGTGTAAGACAATGGATATGCAGTAGCCGTTGGTGTGATTTATTAGTTTGTGCTGCATTTCCTCTGGTGGCTAAAAGGTCCTATGATGGAACGACAGGGATTGCTGCAAGTGGCACAACTGTGTTCTGTGATAGTTTGAACCTGGCTGATGCAATGGTTCCTGCATTGGCGCTTGTTGTGTAGTTGAACCAGCCACTGTTCGTCATGATGTTGTACTCAAATCGTAGCTTGCTCAGTTACTTGTTCTGCTGCTTGCCACTCTTGCAGACATGTATGAAACGGATTTTGGGGAATTCTGCTGGTCTCTTGGCATTGGCAACTTCGCTGTAAAGAACGTCTTTTGGGATGCGTCCATTTTGCATACTATGCACGCGTCTGAGCCAGCGCAGCAGTCTCTGTTTAAGGAGTGTCAGGACGCTTGGTAGATTGACCAGGACGTTGGTGACATTGTCCTTCCATGTAGTGCCAAGGATGCGATTCATGCAGCGGAGATAGAAATTGTTGAGTTTCTTCTCTTGGCAACTGCATGTAGTGTTTTGCTGCTATACTTCTGGTTACTGAGGACGCAGGCCTGATAGATCAGCATTTTAGTCTTGATGGCAAGCGTGTTGTTACCTGATGCCCGTTCTGTGAGTCTGTTGAAGGTGGTGGCCGCCTTTCCAATGCTTATGTTGATTTCCTCGTCAAGTGACAGGTTGTCTGTCACTCTAGATCCGAGGTAGCAGAACTTCCTGACTACTCCAGTGGAATGCTATCGAGGGGGGAGGGGGGTTTGCTGGCTGCTGTGTGGTGTGTAGTGCCTTCTCCCATGACTATCGTTGTCTTATTGCTGATGGTGAGATAGAACATGAAAACATACATCAGAGAGACAGTACATAAAGTTCTGAAGCCGGCTTTTTGCGTGGGCAACTAGTGCTGTATAGTCTGCGAACGGAAGTCATCTCATCAATATTTGTCGTATTTTGGTCTTGGCTTTCAGCCTGGCGAAGTTGTACAATTCTCCATCGGACCTCGTGTACAGGTAGACTCCTTCCATTTCTGCGTCGAAGGCATACTTCAGGAGTACTGAGAAGAAGATGCCGAAGAGTGTTGAACGCAGCCCTGTTTCAATTCACACTTGATCGCGAAGCTGTCGGACATGCGCCTCGTCGAGCTCCTCCGGCAACTCTGGCAGGTGTCAAGCGCTAGCTGGCAGATGTCTATTGCGCTTGAGCACACCTCGAGGCCGTGTTCCACCGAGATACGCCATTGATTCTGTCTGTACTGACCTCACCATCCAGTTCCTTCAAAGAGGCAACTTGGTGATACTGGGGCCAAGGACCTTCATGATCCTGTCGTACATTGTGTGGATGTTTCCTGTGTTTGATACGGTATGTCTTTCCTGGCATAGATCGGTCCAGTGCTGATTTCCGCTGTGCCTGAATGTCTTCTGCACCACACTCTTCGCTGACTTGAAATCCAGAAGTGTTTCTGGTCTTAGATCTAGGTTGTGCTCTAGGTAGGCCTCATTCTTTGCCTCTATCACTTGCATCATTTATCTGAGTTGATCTCGAATCAGTCTTTGTCTTGAGTATTGTTTTTTTTTTACCCAAATGTGGTGATGGCTGACTCGTACATAGCTGTGTACGAACACCAGATGAAACTAATCAGATATTATATTTGAACCGTAGGAACAAGACAAGCACGTGTTCTAAGCATAATTCTTTTTTTCTCTTTCTATTTTTATTGATTATTTAGTTCAATAGCAACGAACTAGTGTGATAGTGTTGTTTTTTTTAATTTATTTTTTTAAATCACAGAGACTATACCAGTAATTCTTGCCTTATTTATGCAGATGATGTACCTAATTGTGCAGAAACTGTACGGTTACTACAACAACAAATTAGTGCCATAGATGAATTCTGTAATGAAACAGGAATATAAATTATTCTAACAAAAACAAAAATAATTGTCTTTTGAGATGGTGGTTTTTTGATAATTTGAGGCGATGGTATAATATGGGCAAACTTACTGAAACGGTTTTATTATATATATATATATATATATATATATATATATATATATATATATATATATATATATATATATATATATACATATATATATATATATATATATATATATATGTATATATATATATATATATATATATATATATATATATATATATATATATATATATATATATATACATGGGCTTCCTTTTCACATTTACGTTAAGCTGAACTAAAGCTAAAAATAGGTTGGTATCTCAAGCTTTTAATTCAGTATCTAGAATTTGTGAGTATCGACAAATATTTGGAAGTTTACATGTAAAGGATATATTTAAAATATGTGATGCAATTCAGCAATGAGTTTATTAAAAAATAATAATAATAATTTTTACGTACCATATACTGTGATTAATTATCCCTGTCTCGGTGAATGTGTACGATACCCTTTGAGTACAATTTATAAATTCTATATGTTCAGATGTGCAAAGTAATAGACTAAAATTATACATATGCCGACAAGTAAATATCCTTTCCAATAGTGTATTATGTTACAGAAATTGCATGCTGCTGGCAAAGCACACACAGGCCAGTAGAGTTATATTTTAACATTTTCTCATGGTTTTGGCTATGTATGGATAGCGTGAGAAATTTATGAGAGAAATACGTTTCTAGCTATGTTCTATTTGATTCTTCATTACAGATCTGATGAAGTAAGATTCTACAAAACAATGTATACTGCAGTCACTTCAAGTCGGTAATGGAAATTGAAACATATTTAACATTAGAACTACCTTTTTTATTCAGAACAATACTCGAATACTTTCGATCTTCAGAGCATGACTTAATGATTGAAAGAGGAAGATGTGTAGAAGATGAATAACATTTTGTCTGTATATTTGCTTGTATACCAATTAAAGACGGAAATATCTTGATGAGATGTGTCATATCAACTCTTCAGTGGATAGATTTACAAAAAATCTAATGTATTGTCAGAAAATAAGTATAATTACAAGTATTTAAAAAGGTTTGTTTTAATATATTTATTGTTTAAATTTTGCTTTTAAACTTCGAGATCAGATGTTAAAAAGTATTGATATCAACACCTGAACTAGTATATTTGGCAGTACCGTTTATGGCGCACTGAATACATTAAACTTTACTTGATATGTTTTGGATTATCGGCAGGAGATCTAAAGTACTGAATAAACTTTTTGGTCTGTTCAGTACATAATTAAACCATGCCATTTCAGGATAGATTAAATAGACGTAAATGTAGAAACCAGTACTTGTGAACAAATATATTATACATGAACTTGACAAAGATGAAAAATTCTGAAGTCAGAATTTATTTTAAATATCGATATCTTTGACAATATTTACATGTTTAACATGGCAAAAATTAAAGAAATTATATGCAAACATCCTCTATGAGAAAGACTCAAACTGTTAATCAAAGAAAATGGTGTAACAATAGCTCTTATTGCGACAGCAATAGCAGTGACAATGTCGTCAATTGCTCTTCCTATAGCAACGTTGGTAGCAAGTGCTGTTTCTCCTATTACTGCTCCTCTTCAGCGTCCAGCTCCTCCTACGCCGCCTTCTTAAACTCAACTCATTCTACTACATCATCTACGACTCCACTTCAACCTCATAATCCGGGTAAATCATTTGTTGACAAAATAAACAATGACTTTAAACATTTAGCCAATATTTGCTAGAGATAGCGAAGAACAGTAGCAGTAGCAATACCTGGTATTATTGGTAGCAGTAGCAATACCTGGTATTATTGGTAGTCTGAGAAGTTGATTATTTAAGATGATGGCCAAATTCTTTCTTTCTAGCTGATTATGTAATATTAATTCCTTTAGTTGCAGTGGATTTTTTATTTAATTTTTGATCAAATGTATAACTAAAGCGACTAGTGGTATTATACGTTCGTAAGCTATTTTAAAAAGTAAACTTATCAGTTCCTGTAACCATTAGTATCAATATAAATGGATGCTTCCTGATTTCATAGTTTGTCTTTCTGTTGGCGCTTCTCTTAAGCGATCCACCACACCGCGATCAATATTGTTATGTTGTATTAATTTTGCTCGGTTTTTGCAAATATTGTCCTTGTTGTTATTTAATCATATTCATTAAGTGTTGTTTTGTTATTATGTTAATATTTCTAGATATAAGCATTGGAAGTTTTCTATGTGAAACATTAAAAGATTATTCGACAAACATGAGTTGCTCTTGTTACGGAGTTACTGTTCGAGCGATGGATGATGATTTTAAAAGTACATTAACACATCGTTTTGTTTGAGAAAGCTTTAATGGAATTATTCCTCATTATAAGATTATTGACCATGTAGATAATAATAAGTTAAATAATAAATTGGAAAATGTACAACTTATGAATGTGTTGGAAATGTTTAAAAATTTAACAGGTTTTTGTGATTACTCTTTGTAGCTAACAATTGGTCTAGAAACCATTTTGTAAAAGCAACTTGTATCGAAACCAATAAAGTTGATTATTTACATTTACTCTGTTCTGTGCAGTGTAATATTGGGATTAATGCTGTGATTGCAAAAATGTGTTGTGAGGGTAAATATAGGTGTAAGTCATCCAAATAAATAATTATTGGTTTATCTTATAAATTTGATTATGTTAATGAACTACTGAAAGAATAAAATAGACCAGGTTTAAGAAAAAGGAATATGAAGATAGGAAGATAACCATATTGGCATATATATATATATATATATATATATATATATATATATATATATATATATATATATATATATATATATAAGTAGTTGAGGGGGGGTATTGATGCCAAAAGGGGGCACTTGATGCCTTTACGGGAGTTTAACATGGCGGGGGCACTTGATGCCTTTACGGGAGTTTAACATGGCGGGGGCACTTGATGCCTTTACGGGAGTTTAACATGGCGGGGGCACTTGATGCCAATACGGGAGTTTAACATGGCGGGGGTCTCTATAGGGACAACGGGAGGGAGGGAAATAGAATTAATCTTTCTTGATAAAGGGTGGTCCTGGTAAGGACCGTTGGTTTTTTTGTTAGAGTTTTATTTTAGAGGAGGTGTGGGCACCTCCCTGGCTTTGCCCTACATGCAGGGCAGCTCCCCCTCCATGTTTCTTCATTTTGTTTACATGGAGCTGTGAAGCTCGACGGAGGATGAGTCGCTTCTGGCTCCCAATTCTCCTTCTCCTCCATCATAGGGTGGGGTCTAATTGGTATTTTCTTTTCCTTCTCCTCCTCCTCCCTTTTCTCCACTTCATGAAGGAGGTGCCAGGCCACCTCTAAATGAACTCGGATTTGCCTTACAATTTCGACGGTATTCATCTTGGTTAAATAAAACTAGATAGCTTAACCGGTGAATACGTGGTTTTAATATACTAGAAGCGCGAACGTGAAGGAAAACATCCCTTACACTTAAAAACAAAAAAACATTACCCACTACCCTGCGTCTGACGTCATTCGTTCTACGTCATTGTTGGCTTCGCGGAGTTTACACTCTATGAACCCTGACTCTAAAAAAGCGCGGACCTAAAAGAAACTACTTTTGATAAAAATCAAAACTACACACCATATTAATTTTTGTTATTTTTTTTTAAAAAAAACTTACACACTATCAACTTTTTTGGGAAGGGACATTTTTTTAAAAACAAATCAAACACACAAACACACTATCTACATTAATTTTTTTGGGATGGAAATTTTTTTATATATCATCAATCACACACCACACACTATCTACATTAATTTTTTTGGAATGGAAATTTTTTTATATATCATCAATCACACACCACACAAATCATATAAGGGTTTTTTTGTTTGAGGGGTGGTAGACTATCAGAAAAAAAAAATATATATATATAAAACACACATTTATAGATATTTTTGGCAATATTGGAGAGAAGTAATCTTTTTCTAGAGATTGGGTGGCCCTAAAAAGGACCGTTGGGTTTAAAGAAGTTTATATTTTTTAAAAACTTCTTTTAGGTAGATGTAGCCGTGGCAGCTCCAGCAGGTCGGCCACGTTTAGCGATAGTGGGTGGTCTTACCGCTTTCAGACAGGCAGGTCTCTTTCTACTGAAAGTGAAAGCAAAATCATCGCAGTCAATCTTACATAAGACTTCACCGTCAAATTGCTTGCTGGATTGCTGCTGAAGAAGTTGTTGCTGCTGTTGCTGATGCTGCTGTCTTTGTTGCTGCTGCTGTTGCTGATGTAGACGTTGTCCTGCTTCCCATTCTGTTCTTTCTCTAAGTATTTCTTCTCTCATGACTTCTTCTACTAGATCATGAGCCATTTGAATGAACGTCATGGTCTTTCTCTCTGGGTTGGTCTCCATCAAATGATTCTTCACCCTCATTATGTTCACCATAGCTTCATTCAACTTTGTAATCTTGGTGGCAGCCATCTTCTTTTTCTTTCTTCTTGGAACACTGTTGAGATCTTGACGAGTCAACGAGAATGACTACACTGGCTAGTGAACCGCCTTATATGCTTAACGCGCGGACGCGATGGAAAACATGGTAAGATTTTTTTTCAGATGATCGACAGGGAGATCATAGATAGATAGAGAGGTTTTTTAGATCGATAGAAAGAGAGAGAAAAGAACATATTCATTATTTTTTTTTTCAAATTTCAATAAAAAACCACACAACACCTTTTTTTTCAAACAATTCACAAAAAATGATATTTATTCAACAAGAACTATGTTAACAATTAACAAGTAACTATGAAAATTTTTTTCAAACAGGAACATATTTACAAGGTTGACAACGTTGAGAAGGTAAAGTAAATGTGAAACTTTCTACATCGACATCATTTTGATGTACATTACGATGGTGAGCTAAAGACAAGAGATAACCATAACGTTCACAAAACCATCGTTGTACTTTAGCATCATTTCTAACATAGTCACTATCAAAATAAGTGAGTAAATGTTCTAAAGAATATCCAAGACTGCGTTGATGAAGATAATGAACACAATATTGTCCACACACCATTGAATCGGATCCTTGTAGTCTCACATTATTGAATCGAGTCGAGACGGCGTTTCTTCTCATAAACTCGATAATGTCTTTTTCCAAAGGAGGTAATCCATATGAATCAAAATATTCCACACAGTGTTCATTGGGAAAGTACACGGTAATCCAATGGCTTCCTGGTAGATGACTGTCGTCAGTATTGATGACATAAGCATGAACGTTTTTTGGTTTACGATGAGGTAGTTCATCTTTAGCACATACCACAGGATTCCAAGAAGAAGTATAGGAACTACGATTCAATAAGTAATGAAGTTCCCTTGTATCCATTTTTTTCTCCTTCTTCAACAACAGAAATATTGAGTCAGCAATGCACACCTGACTTTGAACTTGAATTGATCTGTCTTGTAATTCCAGGAAAATTTATCTCGGATAGGTTTTTCACTCTGTTCAATGAGTCCTTCGATCCGTTTGATCTCCTTAGGAATGAGTGGAGGAGAAGAATATTTCTGCAAGATTTTATACCACTTTGTCAACACGTCTGTTTCTGAGATGTTTGACCAGGCATCTTCCAAAAATTCATCCAATTGTTCTTCGCCTGTTAACATCAAACATTTGTCGTGTTGTATCTGACTGGGATGATCGGTTTTACATCCATAACATTGTTCTTTAATCAGTCTGTTAATGATGAATTTCAATTCCTCAGCATAACAATCCACTAACTGTTTTTCGTGTTCTGGCCATCGAGAAGGATAAAATCCAACAAACTCGGTAACAACAGTATTAGTCTCTTCTTTTTTAGGTTCTGAACGAATGACTTCGTCATCATTATCATCCTCTTTGGTGATAGTAGTTGGTGACTGGTGAATCCCTTCACAAAATCCCTCATCTATTTCCATAGTCTCTTCTCTGTTCTGCATCTTTTCTTTGTTTCTTCTTCTTCTTCTTCTAATAGTCTACAATGACTTCTCTCAAACTGTTGATCTCTAGAGTGTTATCAAACTCTGCAAACAAGACGACGTTCACTGTCTGGGCTAGAGGTTGACCAAACTGAAGTTCCACACGAAGTGGTCCTGATTTTATAGGGTGGAAATGTCCTTCATCGCTACCTTGGTCCGGAGTGAAATCAAAGCCCCACAAGGCATACCCTCCTGCAAAATTCTCGTACGTAATACCGTGGCTACAGTCGCGGCTTAACTGTCCTGTGGCTTCAAACAGGCTCAAGTAAGATCGCAAGTAAGTTTTTGCGTTGGCGTCAAAGTCAGGTTCAAAAGGTCTGGTACACAAGGTCTTGCCATCTCGACTGACATCTAACTTGGTGACGTTAAAGTGCTGAAACTGGAACGGATTTTCATTGTAGACTCCATTGAAGGCTGCATTAGAAACCATACCAATGAATAAACGTTTAGGGAGCTGTCCTTGGAAGATGTGATCTTCGACTATGGATCGGAGTCCAGCGGCTGCAGTAAAGGTTTTCACTTCCACACGTCTAAGAGGATACTTAGCAGTGGTTCTGCTCAAGGATTGACTGATGTCGTTAGCTACTTTGGGTAAGATTTCTACACGTCGTACGTAAAGTTTGGCTTCTTGGATGATGGTTTTCCACTCGTTAGCATTAGCCATCAAATGGAAAGCGGCACTACTGCGATTCAGTCTCAGGCGTACATCAATTCCATTGAGTAAATACTTGTCTTGCAACCACATGTCCAAATGTAAACGATCCATCAATTCTAAACTTCGCCCTCTGATTTTCTTTCGACGGTCGTTAAATCCCACATTGTGGGAGTCTGCTGGAGTTATATCTCTAACAAGATGACCCTGACCATCAGCAACAGCAGCAACCCTGGCCGGTACTGACAGTTCTGTGTCGTTGAACTTTTCCGAGGTGTCAGGTTTCCAGATCACTGAAGCATCCAGATGACTGTTCTTACCTTCTTTTCCATACGACAAGAGATTTTCCAAGTAAGCACGGTAAGGGTAAGTATCCAAACTGCTGCTGATCAGTTTGTTATTCAAGTACAAATCTACTCCACTGAACAAAGAATGAAAAAAATTATTGACGGGAGCGACTCTGGAATCATCCGCAGGAAAGGTGTTGTCCGCCGTTTTCTTTACTTGAAGTTTCAGGTACAAGTAGGTGTTATTCAGATCGATGTAATCTTCGGTTTGTCCTTTGATTTCAAATTCGATAGGAGCTGAATCCGACAATGACGATACAGGATGAAATTCTACCCATTGGGATTCTTGCATCGTCATCATGGTGGGACGCATAGAAAACAGTTCTAGTTCGGACTTGGTACATTCGCAAGAATCTCGGTGCATCATTTTCAATGGTTTAATAATCAAACACGTCTAATTCTCTACCAGTTCTTCTTCTTTTTCTATTCTTTCTGGAAGTACTACTACCGTGTGTTCTTTTATGAACTTTGAAAGGATTTCGAGCTTTTCGTCGTCGTCTCTTTCTACCTTGTCCTTGCTGCTGTGAAGTAATGCCAGAGCCTGAAGCGTGAAGCGTATTTATAGGATTTTCTCGGAGACCTAAAAGATCTTTACCAGTAGTCATCAACACATTTTTGCCTGCTCTCAAAAAGGCTTCTTTTGGATTTTGTTTGTCAATGAGGACATTTTGCAAAAATTCTTTTCCTTGTGTCAAAGCAGCATCTTTTAAGGCATGAAATCCTCGAGTGACCATCGGTTTCAAAATAGGAGCTACCGTCCGAAAAGCTGATTTTAACATATCTCCTAAACCATGTCCTCGTTGTCGAGGCACTCCTTGGTACACTGGATACATTTTTTTATTTTTTTGAGAGAGGAAAGTTATTAGAGAACTTGTTTTTTTCGAAAATGTAGTTTCACCGTGACTTTTCCTTGGTCAATGAATGGTACATCTTGTCCCAAATCTCCTTTTATACTAATCTGGACAGTGTCAAAATACGATTTACTCACTGAATAATAATGAGGGTGTACAAATTCACGGTGAATGTGAAATGTGTTTCCACCTTCTTCGTACGCACCATCATTAGTATCCACTTTGAAAGGAATGACTCTTAGTAAGGGAGCTGAGGTGTGTCCCACCACGCTGTACTCTACCACATCGGAGTACACATACATTAAATTTAATCCAATGTTCATTTCCACGGGGTCGCGAAAAGCTTCTGAAGATTCGATGTTGGTGCTGACAGGTGATAGATAACTTTTATCTTCGTTATTACCACCCAAAATTTCATACAATCCAGCAGAAAATTCAATAGTCATAAATCTTCTCTCCTGATCGGGGATGCCTTTTTCTTTAGCTTCTTTGTCTGACATCATGTCACCCGATTTTTCATCTTTCAGAGAAAATTCCATGTAGAAACGGCGTGCCACATCATTGTAATTGATGTTTACTATTTTTTTGTTCTCCATTAGGGCTTTACCAAATTGACGGTTAAAGGTAGCCTCAATAGTGTCCACCAAATGTCGAGCATTAAATAATACCCCGTAGGAATTCTCAGGGCATACACTGCATAAGCCCCTTTGGCTCCTACCCCTCCATCCCATTTTTTGAAATGTCCCCGCATGTCATTTTTATTTGTTGGGTCTATTGCCCAGATTTTAGGATCATCTTTTTCCAAGGAATCTTGTAGTTTTTTGTTCCTAACTGTCACGATGATCTGATTTGATCTTTTGTTGATGTTTGTGATTTTCGTAGGATGAATGATTTCTACCAAACCTACTTCCCAATGAGCATCGTGATCCAGTTGGAGGGCTTGAGGTAATTTGGTGGTAAAACAACATAAGCTGTTGTTGGGAAACACATCCATGGAACTGTCACTAGGTAACGTTAAATAAAATTGGTCATTCATAGTTCCAAAGTAGTGGATCTGGTGGTGTCCGAGGTATCACTCAAGTGGTGGACAGAAGAAGAAGGATGTTCAAAAGGTTCCAAAAGAGGACTGGTAGTATTTTGGTGGTGGTAACTGGACGAAGAAGAAGAAGAAGAACGCCTGGCGTTATTGTGGTGACTGTTGTCGGTCGTGGTCGTAAATTTCAAAGAGGGACTAGGTAAAAGATAACCGATGCAACTGCTCAGTAAAATAGTCCACAATTGTTTGTCTCCTTGTTGTAAACTCAAATTAGCAATGGCTGCTCCGATGACACAAAACACTACAATGATTTGGCAGAAAAAGACGATTTGATTTTTAGGCACACGTTCTCCACACCACACCCAAAGCGGTTGTTTTTGTAAATCTTGAAGAGAAGAACTTTCCGAAGGAGGAGGAGGAGTTGTCTGAGTAGCTACTGTGTTGAATGGCATGTTATGAGTTTTTTTTACTACTTCTTTTTCTTTTTATAGTCGACGACTTGAGAAGCTGCAATCCAAGAATCAAAACTAGGAGGATATCCTTTCCAACGAACTTTGACTTCTTCTACTCGTCGTTTACCTACTTTGCGTGTTCTTTGTTCGAGAATGCTTTCGATGTCGTACAAGGTATCTTCTTTTTTAGTCACTCGTTGTAACTCAGGCAAGTAAAATGTTCCTTTGAGTACTTCACCGTTCATGTCTTCCAATTTATAGACGGGAGGATCACGTCCACGGACGGGGGGTAGTGACACGAAACAATTCGGTAGTCCAGTTAGGTAAATAACCTTTGTCAAAAGTACGTTTGGTTTTTCCGATACGAACCCAATCTCCCGTCTTTAATAACTTCAACAAAGGTGTTTTCTTTTTCTTCTTTTTTTTGATCTGCTGGGGTGAACCAAATAATTTATCAAACACTGACACTTCGTTTTCAGGGCTGACCTCTTCGGGGGTACATCCAATACTACGATGGTACGATTGATTGTACGCTTTGACCAAACGAGGTAACACGTCGATGTACTTGAGAGTATGTTGATGTGTAAAATATTTCCACATGCGTTCTTTCAAAGTTCTTTGAAAACGTTCCACGATACTGGCTTTGGTTTCAGGATTTTCGGTCGTAAAAAAATGAATGTGTCTTTGTTTCAATTCTTTTTGAAAAGCTTGGTTTAGAAATTCGGTACCTTTGTCCGTTTGCCATCGTAAAGGTTGACGTCCACTTTGTTTCAAGACCAATTTTAAGGCTCGTACCAATTCGGTACTGCTTTTAGAAGTCAAAGGCACGACCCAAGCAAATTTGGAAAACACATCAATGACACAAAACAAATATTTGTAACCACGATTGTAAGTAGCTAAATGAGAGACGTCCGCTAAATCGGCTTGCCATTGATGATCGATCCCTTCCACTTGAGTAGTACTTCTAGAAAATTTACGTCGAATGGGTTTGTGTAACGTGTACGTTGATTGTTCTTGTAACCATCGTCGTACTTCGGGTAAACGTACACTTTTCAATTGACTTTTAGCAGCTCGATATAATTTTTGAACTCCTCCGTAACCAGCAGCATGACCAGGATTGTAATAAATGTTAGCTAACAGTTTCTCCATGATTGATCAATATTTGAACCAAGTTGTTCCAATACTCTTTTCTTCGTGAGGAAACTTTTTGGATTGACGTGTCCGACGTGCTACTGGGGTAAATGAAGAGGGAGTTCGATCATCAGGGGTCATCGGTTCTGTTTTGACTTCTTTCTTCACTTCTTTCTTTTTCTTTTCTGAGGATAAAGGGGTAGACCTTTTCTTTTTTATCCAATCCGGGGTGGCTAACTTTTTTATTTTTTTAAGAGGTGGAGTTAGTAAAAACTCTTCTTCTTCTTCTTCTTCTTTTTCTTCTTTTTCTTCTTTTTCTTTTTTGATAGTCACTTTAGGTTCGCTTTTCATGAGAGCCTTAAAATCTCTCAAAGTGGGTGGAGCTGTTTCGTCGACTGCTTTTTGACGAAAGAGTTGTAGACGTTGTAAAAGTTGACCGTACCGTTGGGTTTTTTCTGTTTCGGACAAATCGTTACGTTCCATCAGGGATTGTATTTCTTGTTGTAACTGAGACATTTCGTTGAGATTAGGATTGACTGGTAAATGAGGTATCCGTTGTTCGTTCCAACGATGAAATTCCATCCATCGTTTGTAAGGTACTAAAGTCAGTTTTCGTCCTTCCATTTCATTCAAAGGTACCAAAAAGGTGTGGTCATTTCAGAGTAGGGTGGTCCTTTTTATCCTTCTTTTTTTTTTTTTTATCGCATGACTCCTCCTAAAAGTGGTCCAGCAATCGTTCCTAACAAAGGAGCGGCTATTTTTAACAATGGTCCTATCAACATAGGTAGAAATCCACCTCGTTGTACCAACATTTTTTTCTTTTGTTGAAGAGGTATTTTCTTTTTCACCATTTGACGAAGAACATTCCGATGTTTCCCTAATTTTTGTTTCTGTATCTTAGACAAAGGTACCGTTCCTTTTAACACGTTCAAACAACATTCACACACGGTATCGATGATTTCTTTAGGAGCTGTTTGAATGAGTTGTTTTCGCATGGGAGGTTTGGATTTGTTCAGGACAGACAAGACATCCCAATGTTTCGCCAGACGAGGGGGAAGAAGTCGTCCTTTTTTGGTGGTTTTCTTCTTTTTTTGGTGGTGGTGGTGGTGGTGGTGTGCACGTTTGGGAGCCATCTTTTTTAGTCGGTAGAAAACAAGTCTGAAGTCTTTTAGCAGGGTACCCTTCTATTTTATACTGGAACACGTCTCCACTGATTGTCTGCACGACGTACCAACTTCACGACAGGTCTCACTTGACGTTGAGGTGTTTTCAAAGGACTAAATCGACTCAATTCTTGTTTGGATAAATCTACTAAACTTTGTAAGATACCAGTTCTTTCTTGGACTTTGGTTTTAGGGGATGGTACTTTATTGCTAGCTGCTGCCATGGCTAAATCAGCTGAAGTTGACGGTCCCGACGGGGTCACTTTCGAAATAGGTTTCCATTTTTGCATTAAATTAGGAAACACTGGACTTAAGTCTGGTTTGACAGGCATCATGGTGAAAGGTGAAGAAGATGTGGACGCAAAAGGTGACCTTGTTACTAATGGGGTCTGTTGTTGTGGTAGTGTTTTTTTTCTTCCTGGTTGCAGCAAGTACCTCTTTTCTTCTTCTTCTTGGCACGACTTTTCTTTGGGGATTTCTTCTTTTGGGGGCTTTTCTTTTTTTTTTTTTTGGCTGACTTTCTTCTTCTTTTTCTTTGGACTTTTTTTCTTCTTCTTCTTTTTAGGTGATTTGGGTTTTTTGGCTTTGGCATCATTAGGATCCCATTTCAAAAGGGAACGAATCATGACTCCTCCTAAAGAACCCACTTCCACCAGGAGTTAAAATGATTTGTTTTTTAGTCCGTGAATCGATTCTAGGATCAGCCAGTTGTGACAATGCCGATTTATGTTTTTGAAAAAAACGTTGAGTTTGATGAGGGATGTGAATGATACCTTGTAGTAATTGACGTGCTGTCAAAGTAAACCATCGTAACACTTCTTTCAGACTCGCTTCTAACAAATGAGCACGAACTTGTGCATTTTTTTCACGACTAATGCCATACAAGGCACGGATCAATTTAGCCGAAGGATGAGATTGAAAGGAAGTCATCTTCTTCTCTCAAAAAGAGTGTGAGACAGAAATGACGTCGTAGGTTGTTTTTATAGTTTTTTTTTTTTTTTAAAAATGGACTGAAGGGGACGTGTAAATGACAGGACCACCTTCTTGACCCCAAGAGTGAAAGATACTGGCACGAAATCTCAAATAGTCAGGAGTGGTCGGTTTTAAGTCAATGAGTAAATACTCGTGAGGGGCTTGAGTGGCATCGTCGTACGCATAATTCAGCCAAGGAGCTCCTAACTGTTTGGCTAACACTTGTACTTGAGATTTGTCTCTGGGGCTTTTAAACAAGACCACGTAATGAGCATTCAAACTAATAGTTCGATGGGCTTTACTCTGTTGAAATAAATTTTGTGTAATGTAGACAATACTAGCATTACGATGGTGTCCTTTTCGTGTAAACCAAAGTTTAATTTCTTCTTCGTCTTCTCCTAACATGTCATCAAAAATAACTAAATGAGTTTGACTCACGTCAGACACAATTCCATCGTCTTCGTGAGGAATACCATCCACAAACGAAATGGTTTCTCCTTGACTTTCTTTCAATAACGTGTAAGACGGTTGCCACTCTTTGTAACACCACACGATACGTTGAGGTGGACGATCAAACAAATCAGTTTTGTGTTCGATCAATCGTTTGACAAATTCGGTTTTCCCTGAACCACTCGGTCCAGCAATCAACATGTTAAATGGATGGCACAGATACAAAGCATTCCAACTTTGACGATCTAACTTTTCGTCAATCACTTTCACCACAGAAGAGGAGGAAGAGGCAGACGAGGTAGAAGAAGAAGATGTAGCCATGATTGAGGTAAGAAGATTTTTGAGAAGAAGACAAAAAACCCAAGGCATTTTATACGTTTTCATACACGTTTATTTTTTTGTAAAACAAACCAACCCACAAAACAATAACATATTTTACAAATTTGCATGAAGAAGTGAATTTGTGAGAAAATATACAATTAAACCGAACACGTACACAATTAAGACTATCACTAAAACAGCTAAAGTTCTCTCTAAACAAGAAAAGGAACAACAATTGTTTTGTGTCCAAGTCATGAAAGACACCACTGTTTGTGGTAACATTCTTCTTCTTCTACTCGTCTTTTTTGAATTCACTGACGGTAGCGGTGGTAAAGAAGGGTGGTGTTCCTCCTCAAGAGGTATTGGAACCACAGCAGTAGTGGTAGTGGTGTCAGGTACTTCTTCTTCTTCTTTTAGAGTTTCCCATGGAGGTTCCCATTTTTTTTTTTCACTTTTAGAATGTTATCAATAAGTGGTTGCCAAATCTTGGCTGAACTGGGCCACTTCTTGTAACCAATATTGGAAACCAAGGTTTCTCCAGGGTCGTACATCTTTCCAATGGAAAAGTTGTTGGTGTAACTCACTAGCAGTACACACTTCTTGAAATGTTTTATGCACAGATAAAGTGTGACGAATGTCTTCTTCACATGGAAGTACGTCACTAATTTTCATCACCACTCTCAACGCTATACGTACAATGTTTCTTTCGTGGACTGATAAAATCAAGTTTTTATAGTCTTCTTCTTCTACTAAGTCCGAAAAAGAACACACGGTCATATTGTTTTTTGGTACTCAACAATTGAGTCCAAAACAACCACGGATCCTTCAAAAGAATCCAAGGCAAACACTTGTCCTCAAAAATATTCCACAACGAATGTCCTGGAAAACGAAATCCAAGATAAGTAGTCACTAAGACACACACCACATAACGTCCAAAATTCAATGGATACAGTTCTTGTATCACTTCTTTATATTCCTCTAAGGTCTGAATTTTATCTATGATTTCCTTCCACGGAATCCGTTTCACAACTGGTGTGTAGAGTTCAGGCATACCCACTCTTTTATAGTCAGGCAGTAACTGTGTCACAGAATCCGTTTCACGAGTAGTAAAGTGATTTGAGACGTGCCGCCTCCTCTTTATAGGGATCGATGGCTAAGGTTGGTATCTTGGGTGGCATGTTTTTATAGCCAGGCTCCCAAGGTTGGTACCTTTTGAGACAGTCTCCTTCAGGATAGAAGTTGTGATAGACGTTTCCCATGACCATTCTTCTATGCCCTTGAAAGAGGGTATAGCGTAAAAATCGAGAAATGACTTTGAGTTTACGTTTCACTTGTAATTTCAGAAACTCACGGTAAATCTGTTCGCGCACATTCAAAGGCATGACACTAATGTACTTGGGTAAAGTTTCCGATTTGGAAAGAAATACTTCTCTTTTGTATTCTTCACGATACTGGTGATAGTCGTTGTTCAGAATCAATTTTCTGATGCGACGAAAGTAGCCATAGCCTTGAAATCGAGGAATCACTTGAAGTTTACGTTTCACTTGAATTTGAACCAACTCATCGTAAATCCGTTTTTGTAACTTTGAAGACAAGTCACGAATGCGATCTTGTAGAGTAGGTTTCTTGGTGACAAAATACTCACACACTAACCAAACGGAATCGGTAGGTAAAGGATATCTATAGGATCCAACACCAGTTTCAGTGATTATCCTATCTAATTTCAAAACACAAAAAGGTGATTTGTCTTCAGGAGACAGTTCTTCTAACAGTTTTTGGTATTCGTCTATGTTAGTCACATTCACATTTTTTCCTTCACTTCCTCCCATGGAATTCTATATTCCACTGCTACATTGTAGGTAGCCCCCACCAATGTCTTAAATTGGTGATGTAGATTTTCATCAATGTCTGACCATTTGAATATCTTCTTAGCTATCATTTGTCTTATTACCTTCAAAATCCATTGGTTACAACAAGTCTGTCGTAAAGGATGTAACTCTTTTTTACGTTTCAGTTGAATGTGAACAAATTCTTGGTAAATCCGTTCTCGTAACTCCAAAGGTAATCCACGAATACGATCTTCTAAAGTAGGAATATACTGAAAAATACGATCTTGTAACTCTAAAGGTAAACCACAAATAAGTTCATCTAAAGAAGAAGTATTCTTCTCCTCCATTGTATTACTTCTTGGTATCTGGTTGATCGTATCCGTATTCTTCTCGAGCCACTAAAGGTAAGAACTGACAATGCGGAGACCATCGAGCATGTTCGATGTCAGCTAAGTCGTAAGGCTCCCAATAGCGAAGTCTCACACCGCAACTGAAACACTTCACTTGATCTCCAACTCCCACGTAAAAAAATCCAAATCTGGCTAAAGCTTCGGGTTTAGGGCCATTTAAATATTTTGGCCACTTGTCTTGGAACGACTCGAGACGATTTTCATACTTGGAATAGCCAGACACAGCCAAGGGTATCATCAATCCATTAGGTCTGCAGGGAGTACCGTTTTGTGTACGATTAGTAAAACATAAAGGGCGTCCTGCATCTTTTGAGTTGGATCGACGGTGAGTGACTGAATCCACGATGTCACAACGTACGGCATCGGTCACGTCATGGCATGGTTCAGCATCACACTCAAATTCCTCAAAACTGGAAAAAATACTCATCTATTTTTTTTTTCTTGCTCGGTTCACGTGAAAAGTCAGAATGAAGGTTAGGCTTGGAAGGGGTTCCTTTTTTATACCTGTCGACTGTACCATCCGAAAAGTATTGTAATGTGATCGGTGGAAACGCTAAAGAAAGGTAAGCACAGTTTGGTGACCATCTGGTATGTTCCACGATAGCTGAATCTTTAGGACTCATGCGAATGCTTGCACCACAACTGAAACATTTCACTAAACTTCCCTGTCCAAAGTAAACAAAACCTGCTCTGGCTAAAGAGATGGCTGTGGGTAATCGATCCCCTTTAGGCCAATTTTTGAACGTCTTCAATCGACTGTCACACTCAGCATAGTCAGGCAAAACCCATGTTGTTGTTGAAGACATCTTTTCTGTTTTTTCAAGAGGAGGGCTTCCTTTTTTTATACTTCTCCAAATCGGCGTGTCCGTAAGGTAAAGTAGTGTGATCTGGAAGTCTCACTCTTTTTTGGTACACGATACGATACACTTTTTGAACAGGTCGAGTCACGATTTTATGATTTGGTAGGCGAACAATCTTGTGAGGTTCTAACGTAGCGACTTGAAAATCTTTCACTTGTCCAGACAACAGAGCATTTTTTAAAACCTCAAAGTTCACGACTTGGTTAGTTCGATAGTTCAGAGTCAATCCTTTGACTTTACAGGAGGTGTGAAGTTGACCTTGAGGGTCTCGGTATCGGTACCCATAATTTTTAGGGCCACCGCTAGCAAAACTCAGGATGGTATCTTGAGGGTGCTCGTCTGTCCAGGCTCCTAATCGATCTCCTTGAATGGTAGGGTGGGGGCAACCGGGGCGATGAATGTAAATGCAACTGTCAGTATCGAAATACAGAACACGATCTCCCAAGACTTCTAATGCTTCGTCATACAATTTCAAACGAGCATGAGCAGTCACGTAGGCGGCAATGACTACGTTACTAAACTTGTCAGGTTTCACAAACTTGGGTTCATCTTCAAAATTAACAATGATCAAATCCTCACGGACGATTTCAACGTGCTTGACTAGAATACTTTTGTCGTCCACCAGTTTAAAGTAACGATAAGGATCGTCCACGTATTCCGTTTTGGGTAAGATCGTACGTTGAGCCATTTTTCCCCACAAACAATTTAACATCACTTTAGCAAACGATCTTTTTCCTTCATTTTTTTCTACCTCTTCTAAAGTGATGCCTTCGATGTCACGGTATTCTTCTTTGAATCGGACTTTGTCTTCGGGAGTTTGACACCACGAAGGATAACCACTAGCTTCTTGTTTCAGTTTAAGAAATTGGTTCACGTACCCCGAAAAAATGCCTGGATGATGAGTGGCGTCGTCCTTTTGGTATTGGGCTGTCGTTGGAAAGTGCCAAATTTCATACACGTTCAATAAACGGTATCCACGATCCAATGCCCGAAACAATTCGGCACTGACCCACGTTCCTATCATCGACCGTTCTTCCTCCGTGTGGTGACAGGAATGATCTTGGTTACACATTTCGGCACACGTCCGACATAAAGGAAACATCAATTTTCCTTGACAATGGCAAGGTAAGATGGGATGAAACAAGTTTGTGGGAGGTAAAAACTTTACATTTGATCAATCCTTCGTATTGACGAATCTGTTCCACGTCGATGTGCTCTGTTAAAATTTCAGGGTGTCCGGTAGGAAAACGAGCATATTTACACACCCAAGGATACAAAGAACACACGTCAATGTATTTGATTTCTTCTCTTGGGATTCGTTCACGTCGTACAATAATCGAGTAGCATTGGTTCGTCCTCCAAATAAACTGTGACGTGGATCTAAAGGTTCAATGTCGGCTGCTTCGTAACTTTGAGTGATGGTTTTAAATTCAGGATCGATTTTCAAACGTCGATCGTACTCGTGTTCCCACATTTCTATCACTTCGTAACCTTGACTTTCTAACTGAAGTCGTCGTTGACAAGTCTGTTCATATAACTGATCCATGGTAGAATCTGAATAAGGACTTTTCATGTCTCGGACAGGATAACAAATAGGGCATCCGTGATGAAACAAACATCCCTGAAACTCATACACAATATGTGGGTTTTCTAAATCCCAACCATCCACAGAATAACCTCCAATCTTTTTTTCTCCTCCTCCGTTTCTAAGCATGTTGTATCCATTTGTCTTCTTTTTGACATAAGTAATGAAGCCAACGTAAAGCTTTGACAGAATATTGACGACTAGCAAAAACCCCCGTGTTGGAGTCAATGATGGCGAGTTGGTTTTCGGGCATGAAATGTTGTCTGTAGACCAAGGAACAGGCTTTAGGTAAGGTGGATGCCTCTTTCAAAGGATCGACCTCTGCACTATCGAGAAATAACTCTCGAAATTTTCCACAACAACGTCTTAAAATATCTACATCCGATCGACAATATTTGAGCATCTCTTCTTGAAAGTCAAAGGGATCGTTCTGGTGAACACGGGTACCAAGCGTGGAAAAGCTTCTCGCTGTTCGGGTCGCATTCCATCAGGGTCATAATCATGAAGGTCAGGTAAATGAGGTAGGACGGCATGTTGATTAGCTTCCGTGTTAAAGAAGTGAGGAAAGTAACCTTTGGCCATTTCTGTCATACCAAACGTTTTTTGGCATGCGACTCAAAGGCATGGGTCAAATAACCTCATCGAATCTTTGAATTGAACTTGTCCTACTTTCATGTAGATGAGCTTTTTTCCATCATGGTGACTTCAGGACGTTCGGTTCCATGGTTCAAATAATAATTAAGTAAAAACTGTCCATCGTATCCCGAAAAATTGTGAGCTATGACGGTCGCATACCGATGACAATCTCCGTAACGATGAATGTCTTCTTCGCTCCAACTGTCGTGGGTGGTAGGGTCTAAAACCCATTCAGCAAACTCCGACAAAGTATTCACTCCACGAAAGATTTTTTCACGTCCTCCTGGAATCCTACTACAATGAGGACAGTGAAAATGAATCGATTCTTGAATGCACTGATCACAAGCCCGATGGGCTACACAAAAATTAGGAATGTGAGTGCCTGTTTCTTGCATACATTCAAAATCAAAAAAGATGAAATCTACTTGTTTCTTGTTTTTCTTTATTTCTTTCTTCTCTATCTTGTCACGCTTTTGAATAAAACATCGATGATCAAAATCGACGATCTGATGACAAATAGAACATTTTTTCTTGCCAGCACAAAACGTGTCTCTTGGAGTTGTTGGAACGAATCAGTTGTCCACACGTAGAACACGATTGTAATAACTCACAAGCACATTTTTGTTGGTGTCGTCCTTGGGTCTTGCGATGTTGTTGGTAGCAAGTAGGACTGACAAAACGGCGTCGACAGGTTTCACAATAAATGTGATGTTGTTGTGGCTCAGGAAGGCATGGTGGGTCGGCTAAACAGCCCCGACATCTTGCTCCACAAGTAATGTGTTTCTTCCCGACTATTACACCCTTTTGTTACATTTCTCACAGTAGTAAGAGTATCCCAAAAATCCAGTAATACTGGTAATGGTATCAAAATGTTCTTGATGGTGATAAAGATGAATGTATTTTCCCTCAGGGAAAATTAGGCCTCGAAACAATAGATCACCGCGCACTTCTTGAGGGTGAACTTTTAACGTATAATGAGGAGCCAAAACATCTTGAAGTTGCTGTAATTGAGAAATGCTACACACAGTCTCTTTAGGGATCCCTGCTTGTTGTAACAAGAGTTCTGCTTCTTTTCGTTGTTGGGGTCTTTGCGAATATTGAATGTTTTTCCAGGCTTTTTTCCATTCTTTGCTCTCGTTCTTGTTAGCATAGGTACGACCCCACCACAATAGCTCGAGCTAAGCACATTGAATCTTCAGTATTGTTAATTCGGACGACACTTTGTTTGGTAGTAAGAAGATCGTTCCACCAATAAAGTTTTTCTGCTTCGTCCACTTCTCGAGGTGGAGCAACATGGGTCATGTAAACGGTGGCCTTTCCATCGGTGATGGTAAATTTGTCATTGGATTGTTGTACATGTTCTATTTTTGACATAACTTTGTCTGGCGTTAATTCTGCCGGGGGTACTAAATTCAATCCAAACAGGACTCTTCAATTGGTCATGATGAATGGCTAGTCTCAACCGATCGTCTCTTTGGCTCCACATTGCCGTTGTTAAGTTCTGTAACACAGATTCCCACAAATTGGTAATGAACCGCGCCGCTTTCTCGGGAGGTACTTGAGACTTAAAGTCTTTGAAGTGTACTGTGTGAGTATACGCCGTTGGTCTAAATTTTTCGAGAAGTGATTTTTTGTGTCTCTCGAATCCGATAGTAATTTTCAGGAGCCACTCGGTAGCGGTAGCAGTAGTATGACTTTCTTGGTCAGGGGTTGTGGTGTTGGTAGTAGTAGTGACTTTGGTTTTGGAAGTTTGGGTTTCAGGTTGTTGTTCACTCATTTCGTCTTCAAAGTCACTGGCATGGACTTGAGCCAGTAAATTCTTCTAAGGGTGTTTCAGGAGGCACGGAATACCTTCGTCGCCGTGGCTTCTTGGTTTGTTCTTGTTCTGGTTCTGATTTATCATGTTTGGGCGTGATCTTTTCATCTTCAACTCTGATTTGAAACTGATTGAGTTTTTTTTCACCAATGGTACCTTTATATAGAGACAGAAGAGTATATAAAGAGAGATCTTCTTACCTTCAGAATCAGTCTTTGGTGATTGAACTTTCAACTGTCAAGATGGAAGAGTCAAAAAGACAGATTGCTTTTTTGGTGAGAGATTTACAGACAGTAATTCGAAAGTATACTACGTACAGTAAGAGTAAAGACTACTCCTCCTCCTCTGTCACTAGAGATAAAAGTGACGATACTTGTTACATCAGTCAAGAGAAAGGACTTTGGGCTCCAGATTGTCCCAAACGTTGAACAAGAAAAAGAGAGATTAAAGGGAAAGATATCTGCTATCATTGTAAAGGACCAGGACATTGGTCTTCGGAATGCCCTCAGAAAGAACAAGAAGAAGAGGATGAGGAGGAAGTGGATTCAAAATTAACAAACCTAGAAGAAGAAGAAGAACATATCATCAAGAAAAGTAAGAAGAGAGTAATAAGAATGGAAGACGAAAGTGAGAATGAAGATGAAGAAAAGGAAAACAGGATTCCTATGAAGACGAAACACAAGAGAGACAGTGAGAAGGAAATTCCAGTGTTTCAATTCAAACCACACAAGCATTACAGAAAGTGAACTTTGTTTTTTCTTGTGTGATTTTGTTTTGGTGTTATATGTTATATTGCTGAATTTTATTTTGTAAAAAAATTGGATGAATACACCAGACTGAAGAGAAAAAAAGTAAGTGGTTTTGTGTTATTTTGTTTTAGAGTAGAAATGCACGCACGCACGCACTCACTCACTCACACTTGTACTATGGTGGTGGGATTTTTTAAAGTTTTAACTTGATTTTTTTTTTTTTTTTTTTGGCAATTTGATTTCTTTTCTAGAAATCTGGGGGGGGCCCTTAAAGGACCATTGGGTTGTTTGTTTGTTTTTTGGTTTTCAAAAAACAAAACTTTTCAAATTAACTTCAAATGCCGTAGTCCTTTACCACGGCCCAAATCCATATCCTGTTAATGCTGCTGCTACTGATGGTGTTTTCATTATGGTGGTAGTCACTGGTGGTGGTGGTGATATTTGTGACATGGGTGGTGGTGGTGGTGGTGGCATCTCACTAGCACTGGAAGGTTTTAGAAGAAGAATGTTGTTTAGCCCGTGATGGTCTTTTCCGTTTAGGTGGTTGATGAGTTAAAGAATACTTATAGAAATTGGTCATCCATTTCAACTCATATAATACCTCTTCTAACAGACTTACAGTTCTTTCTTGAAGACTGAGGCTTTCCTTTCCTGTTTCCTTCTTCTTCTCCTCCTCTTGTAACTGCTGTTGCTGCTGCTGTTGCTGTCTGATTTCTTCTTCTTTCTGTTGTTGTTGAAGAAGAAGAAACATTTCTTCCTCTTCCCGTTGCTTTTTGACAAAATTTTCCATCTCTTCCATTTGTCTTCTTTTAAAATCATTCACTATTGGAACAGTAGGAGCAGTAGTAGTAGTATTGTCATACTCTTGATTTAGTAAATCTAACTCAAAGTCTTCCGGCCGAAAGTTCAATAATGCCGCAGCATTCATTATCGTTGCAGGATCACTCCAATACATTGATGTAGTACTTGTCTTTCCAGTCTCCATGAAGCTGTCGAAAAAAGTAATAAAGCCTCCTACGAACGCTACGATACCTTTATTACCCGAGATGACGTCACACCTCCGCTTTCTTCCCCATTGGAAGAAAAACCGAACCGACTTGTAACACGTGTTTGGATTGGTAGTTAATTTGGATCCATTTCAATCCGATCGTAAGGTATATATACAACCGCTCGTTTCATAAATGCTTCACCGGTTTTTCTCCAAGACGACCAATCCTAAAAACAAAATCATGTGGGTTAGTGTAGAATCCTCCAACATTGTTTCAGGAATGCTGTTTAATCCAGCATTCCTGATGTATGTAAAAGCATCATGGACTAAAACCAAAATTACGGATACAGCTACATGGTATCGACAAACTTATGTGGAGAGACAAGGTTGTCTAAAGAGGGTTTTACTGTATGGACCCCGAAGTTAGAAGAAGTTTAAGAAGAAAAAGAAAACCCTCTAGGAGATGTCTCTGTTGTTAAAAAAAAAAAACAACAACAATAACAAAAAAAGGTCCTTTTTAGGGGCCACCCATTTTTTCAAGAAATGATTAATTATTATCAATATTGCCTATAGTAAGTGTGGTGGTTTTTTTATTTGTTGTGTGTATAGTATTTTTTTGTGATAGTCTACCCCTGAAAACAAAAAAACCTTCTCCCTTATATGTTTTGTGTGGTGTGAGTTTGATATAGAAAAAAGGATAGTGTGGTGTGGTTTTTTTGGAAAAAAAGGGGGATGTTTTCCATCACGTCCAGCGCTTCTTGCATATAAACCGGTGCTTCCACTGTAGCGCCATTCACACTTTTTTTCACTCTTCAAGAATGCTTGACATTATTGACAATCTACAGGAAGCCTGGGACTGGATGGTGGAAGTGAAGTATTATATGGAGAAAAGGATTGTGGTGGGTATCCAGTCAGTTGGAAGTGGGTATAATCCATCACTTTACCTACATTAATTTGATTTTTAAAATTTAATTCAAGAAGTGAAGAAGGAGGGAGGAAGTTAAGAAGAGTAACAACTCCTCTCTTCTTCACCTTGTCGAGTAGGACTTCTTAAAGAAGTCTTGGATTACATCCAAAAATTGGATGATCATTTAAAATGTATCATCCTTACTCGACAAGAAGCGGCCCTGCTCAGAGTAGAAACTATTATTAAAAAAATTTTGGAACAGGAGGTAGCTAAAATCAAATTAATGTGGGTAAAGGAGAAAGAGAGAAAACAATTCAATCGTCTGAACTTGAACTGGATGAAAATTCAGGACAAGTTCAGACAATTTGAATCATCCCGACTGGATACCTGAAAAGAAGAAGGAGGAGAAGAAGAAGTTCCACCTCCCAGGCTTTCTCACTCCAATGTTGGGAGAGGAAATAAATAAAAGCTCTTCCTACCAAACAAAACCAACGGTCCTTTTTCAGGACCACCCTTTTTCAAGAAAGATTAATTCTATGTTCCCTCCCTCCCTTCTGTCCCTATAGAGACCCCCGCCATGTTAAACTCCCGTTTTGGCATCATGTGCACCCCGCCATGTTAAACTCCCCGTAAAGGCATCAAGTGCCCCCGCCATGTTAAACTCCCGTAATAAGGCATCAAGTGCCCCCCGCCATGTTAAACTCCCGTAAGGCATCAAGTGCCCCCGCCATGTTAAACTCCCGTAAAAGGCATCAAGTGCCCCCTTTTGGCATCAATACCCCCCCTTCAACTACCTTATATATATATATATTTACTGGCCATACCCTTTCATTTAGCAAAACGCTGTTTCTTTCTTGATAATCAAGCTTTATTAATTTTTCAATTCTAAAGATCTCTTCTTTTTATTTTAATTCAGGCTCATAGAATGTGCCTTCAATGTATTCACCTTCTAATTCTTCTATCTCATAAGCAATGGGGTCAGATTTTCTGTAATTTATTATTTTAAATAATTCTTCTGTCCAATTTGAAGTATATGCTTTCTTAAATTATAATTTGTTCTTACATATTCTTACCATATGACTGATTTGTATTCTGGCTTTCGTCCTTTAAAAACATGTGAACCAAATCTGGTGATCATATTGAATCTATTAATCAGTTATTAATCCTGTTGCGTGCAACTTTCTTGTCATGGCATTATGTATATTCTTGCAGCTAGTTCTGTTGTTCACCTTCAAACGCCTCATTCAGTTATTTTTTTTTTTTTGCCTAAAACATTACTTCTGTTTAATGCTTTTATGATTTGGTTTACACAATTAATTTTTTCTGGTATTGTTTTACTTATGTGCACATTGCGATTATTTAAAGTTTTTATCAAATAACTATAACAATGGTTTTCCACATTATAGCATCTAATTTATTAACTGGGGATCCATTATCTAATGTAGTATTCCTGGTCCACAAATATCCAGTAATCCTAGGTAATGTTTTAGTAATCAAGGTAAAAGCTTTGGCATTGTATATCTATATTAGCGCCTGAGTTTGTTGGTCAATCAGTTTTTCTTGTTCCACATAATTAACATACAAATTCTTTCATCAATCTTTTGTTATAACTTTAAAAAGCACATTATCTATGTTTTTTGTTTGTTTTTTTTTTTCTTCATTTTAAGCAATATGATTTCAAGTATTAACCACAAATTATGGCCCCCTTAGATTGTATTTCAATATTAGATCGTAATTACTTGGTTGTTGTTTATTTTTTTTCTGGCCAAAAAGTTTGATTCGTTTATTTTTCCAACCACAAAATAGAAAACATACACCACGCATGAATCCCTTTTATTATTCTTTGTGATGACTAATAACCTTATTCATTTATTAATCATTTTGTGTTTTTTACACCTTAAACAATATGATTCCATGTATTATATAAGTATGTTATATTGGTATTTGCATAATTTGTTTTATTAGGAGCTCATTAAAATGATTTTGGTTTGTTGTTTAAAAATTCAGCAAAATATTTACTGGCTTTTCACCTAGGTATTTGGATGAATATAAAACACCACGATAAATAACCGCATCATTATACTATCCACATTTTGTGTCTGAAAAGAGTTGTAAAGAATTTGTTTTTTGCTGCTCATATATTTTTCAATCTTGATATTGTGTGGGAGGTAGCCCAAATGAATTAACACCTATTCAAATTTGTTGTGATGTTGGGAATCATTATAAATAGCTACCCAATGTGTTCCATTTACCTGTGAAAAATCTTCTAAAGTAACAATAATAATTTTAATTTTGGTTTTTTATTTTGTTGGAAAAGCCAACAGACACAAGAATCTTTCCTAAACAATAATCTCTAAAAGATTTTTGTATAATATATAGTTTTTCATAATCTTTTCAATTTGAATATTCCATAAGAGGTCTTATTTCCTTTTTTATATTGTGGTGTTTCCGGTACAGAAAAAGAAAACCTTTTTTTTCCTCTTGTTCCTGTACCAAATGTTAATCCTTTTCCACAAAAGATTTTCAGGAAAAGAACTAGTTAGAAGAAAACCTGCCGAGCCCCGCGGGTACATGTTAATATAGAAAGCATCCCACCTTCATTTTGTTAATTGTGTCCGTACAAATTCAATATCTACATCATGGGCCTTGCCTTTTTGCTTTCGTAATTCGTTTGATTCAATTATTACTCAAGTCTTATAGTTCCGATCTGGTTTCGTGTTTTTTGTGTTTGTTTGTTTGTTTGGGTTTGTTTTTTCTTTTTTTGCATATTCTTGTGTGTGTGTTATGTGTGTGTTATTGGTGTGTGTGTGTGTGGTGTGTGTGTGTGTGTGTGGGAGTGAGTGAGTGTGGGCTTAACCTCAATCCTGAACTCAGTGTATTGGCATCTTATATTACTATATTATATCAAAATCGTTATTTCGGAACCTTTTGATGTAGATAAATCAAACTCTTGGTTGCATTTGGATGTTCCAATCATGAACCGCCCCCCCCCCCTCCCCATCCCCCCGCCCCAACCCTAATCCCCCCCACGGCACACACGTTTGGCTGCTGCAAGAACCTAATGATGGCAGCATATTTCCTAATGTTGTAAAATTTCTTTGAGCAGCAGGTCAGAGTGAATTTCTGTCCTAATACACACCACGAAATACAGTATTTATATCACGGCATTACCACCAAATATATTTGATAATAGTAAGAAGAACGACATTTGATTTGTTGCCAGTAGTGAGATTTTTGTCGTTTTTAAAATATCCTTCATTATAGTCTCTAGCCCCTTTCAAGCCTTGTGTCAATTTCCTGTCCTTAAAAATGGAGTTCCTCTGTACACCTTCTCCGTTACCTCGAAAACATAGCACCACCAACAAGGGTCAGTTCTTCAACCTGTTTTTAAATTTCTAATAATGAACCTTGACCAGTCTGTTCTCTATCATTTAAACCATCACATATATGTTCCTGGTAAGTTTTAGCATAAATCCATTTTTAATAGTACACTTCTAGTCCTATTATGGCACTAGCTTGTGGAAGTGTCATATCATGAAATAGCTCTATCACATTTCTCCTCCGTCCATTAAAATAGATGGGCACTATGAAAGAGACCCCCATCATTGCCTTATTAACTAATGTTATTACCGCACCGCGCAATCATAATTTACTGGTGGAAGTTTACGTCGCTGTTTGTAAATCTACCTCGGATTTCAAATAAAACCCTTATGTGGTAGTAAAATAACATATCCTGTATAAATCCTTTCTTATGATATGTTCACCATGGTTTCTAATTAATATCGCGTGGAAGGTATTCAACATACTCAAACTTCCTGATTTGATTCATCAGATTGGATTCATCTTCAAATATGTGCAAATATGCCCGATTATGAAACGTTCGTCATCTCAATATATCCTATAAAAGAATATTTTTTTTAGCTGTTTTCATTCCACTACCACACATGAAATTACTACCCATGCATCAAATCTGTCACAGAGTTCTCTAGCATCGTTAATTTAATAATATCGTTGATGTATCTTCTAAGACAATTTTGTACTTAGGTCTGTCCATTTGATAATTATTGTACTGTTTCCTTTTATTTCTGATGTTATTTCTGCATGGTTTTGTTCAATTATTTTTTTCAACATCTTTTGATTTCTTTTTTTTTCACTTAATTTCTCAACGGCTTTTTCTCCAAGGCTTTTTCCCGTTGGTGTCTCTACCTAGCCACAGAACCGTTTGGTTATATTTATATTATTATAATCATATATAAAACTTATTATTATAATACCACACTCATTCACCCACGGTACTATAACACATATCTTAAAAAGGATTAAAATTAAACATTATAATTTGACTTTTAAAATTGCACCATCTATGACCCTTGTCAATGATACTACCTAAAATATCAAAAAAATACTAAATTACTATGTGCTCCTTTCTATAATATTCCAACTAATTGATTTTTTAAAATCTTAAATTTCAATATACCAATTATACACAAAAATAAATAATATATAATATCCTTTATAATAATTTTACAAAAAAAACTATTATTAAACATATTGAATATAATTTATCCACACCAAAAATAATAAAACCAAAATTTTTATTTTACAATTATACCTGTTCCTAACATTATTAAACTAAACATTCTACAATTAGCTGACAAAAAATAAAAACAAAACTAATATAAAAAAATAAAAAAAATTATATAATACAAATATCCAATTCTACCACACCAAACAAACCCCTATCTAACATACATTAATATAAATATATTAAAAATTTACCAAAATAATATAACAATAATCTACATATTCATTATTATATACACATTAAATAAATAAAACCCAAACCACCAAAAATTCATCTCAAAAAAACTAATATTAACATATAAACATTTAAATAAAAATCATATTCCTCCAATTTTTTCTCAAACACCAATAAAATAAAATCATAATCATTACAATAAAAACAAAAAAAAAATAACTCAAAAAAAATAAAAACAATAAAATTAATTTCAATGACAATCTACCCCCCCCCTTAACACACAAAAACAAATCACCTTATATTTACCAAATAAAAAAATTATAATATATTTATTTTTATCTTTTTTTCTCTAATTTTAAAATACTATTATTAATATTTTTAATTTATTTTTATTTTCATATTTTAGATACTTTTTTTTTTTTTAATTTATTATAAAAATTATAATTTTATTGTAACTTATTAATTTAATATATTATTATAATATTTTTTAATTTATTATTTTATTTCTCTTTTAACCTTAATATTATTTATTTTATATTATTTCTTATTTTTAAAAAATAATATTTTAAAATTATTTAATATATTTTATATTTTTAAATTTAGTAACTAATTTTTAAATAACAAATTTTTATTAAATATATATAAAAAAAAAAAAAAAAAACACTAAAAATTTTAAATTAAAGATTTTATATTATAATAAATAAAATAATTAATTAAAAATATTTCTTTATTTAAATCTATATATTAATTTATTTTATGATTACTTATTTTTTTTAAATAATAAGTAATTTTATCTACATATTTTTTAAAATAAAAATAATTTTATATTTTTTTTTATATATATAATTATATATATATGGTATATTTTAATATATTATTTATAAAAAATTTTAATAGAATATCAATTAATTTTATATGAAATTAAAGAAAAATTATATTTCATAAATTATAATAATAATCATTAAATCATAATAATCAAATTAAATGATATATTAAAAAATATTTTTTTTATTATTTAATTTATATAATTATTGTCAAAATTATTATTTGTTTATTATTTTCTTATTTTATTTATATAAATTAATTTTAAGTGATATTATGTTAATATTATAATTTTTTTTTTTTATTAACCCATAAAGTTAATATATTATATTATTTATATATATTATATTTTATTTTATTTAATTTTTTTATTTTTAATTTTATTATATTTATTTATATTGTTTAGATTTTTATTATATAATTTTATTAATTATAAATAAATATATTAATTATTAAATTTATTTTACTTTTTATATTTTTTAATGTAATAAGAAATAATAATTTTTATTAATTTTATTTTATTCATATTTTATTTTATTTTTTAATTTTTTTTTTATTTAAATTTTATTTTATATATTTTATTTTTAATATTTACAATTTATTCTTAATATAAATCTTTTATTAAAAATAATATTTTAAAATTTTTTTTTTTTTTTCTTAATGTAAATATTTTTTATTTTATTTATTTTTTTTTTTTTTTTTATCAATATTTTTCTAATTTTTATTTAATAAATTTTTTATTTTCTATAAATTTCTAAATTTTTATTTTTTTTAATTATTACTTTTATTTATGTTTTTTATAATTTTAAAATCTTATATATTTTATTTTTAAATTTTTTTAAATAATACAATTATTTACCCTTTTATTTTTTTTATATTATTAAATAAAAAATCTAACTATTAAAAAAAATTAATTTTATTTATATTTCTTTTATTTCAATAATTTTTAATCCATATTTTAATTATCAATATTATTTTATGTTTTATCTTAAATAGCAATTATAATAAAATAAATAAACTAAAATTTTGAATAATTTCTAACAAAAAATAATTTATGTATCTTTATCACCTATTTTTTTTTTTAATATTACACCCTATTTATCTTGCTCATTAATTTCATACATAATTTATTGTACATATTTTTTATTACTATATAACATTATAAAATCTTTATTATTTAAAAATTATTATAATTATTTTTCTAAAAATTACTAAATCTATAATTATTTTAATAATCTATACATAAATAAGAATAATATTTTTACTCTCATTTTTAAATTAATTTTTAAAAATATATTAAAATGCATTATTTATAATAGTAACTAACGTTTTATAATTTATTTTAATAACATTAAATATTTTATTAATCTATATTTTTTGTATTAGGGTAAAAATTATTAATTATTTATTTTTAAAGAAAAAATTTATTAATTATCAAATTTTACTTCTTATTATTAATTTTATATTTATTAAATTTAATTTTCATATTTTAAATACTTTTTTGATTTTTAAACTAGATTAAAAATATCTAATATTATTTTATTATTACTATTTTAATAATTTATATTAATTTGATATTTAAAATAATATAATAATTATAATAAAATTCATATTATTTAGCTTTATATTAACATAAATATTTTTTATTTATTATTATATAAAAAATTATTTTATTTATTTATTTTAATTTTTAATAAAATAATAAAATACTTTTTTTTAGTTTTTCATTAATATATAAATATATTTTATTCAATATTTTGTAATAAAAAAAAATAACAAAAACATTAAATTATTTAAAAATATTTTTTTTTTTAATTTATTTTTATATTGTTACATTATTCAAAAATAAATTTTTATATAATATATTATATTTATATTAAATTATTTTTTATATTTTCTTTTATTATATTTAATTATTTAAACCTTTAATTTATATTTTTTTTTTTTTTATAATATTTAATTTTTTAATTAATATTTTATTTTATTTTATATTTTTTATTTTTATCTTAAAAATATATTTTTTTTTTTTATATTTTATTTTATTAAATTTTATTATATAAATTTTTTTTTCTTATTATAATATAATTATCATTCATAATTTTACTATATATTCTTAAAAAACAATATTTATAATATTTAATAAATATTTATTTTTTATTATATTATTTTTAATTAATTTTTTTTAATATATTATATTTTTCTTTTATTATTTAAATATTTTATTTATTTTACTATTAATATATAAATTATTTCTAATATTTTCATTTATTTTTTTTTTTTTTTTAATAAAATCTTATATTATTTTTAAAATCTTTCTATACGATTTTAAATTTTTTAATTATTTTTAATTTTTTTACTATAAAGTTTTCTTATTTTCAATTTTATTATTATATTTTTTATTATTTTTTTTATATTATAATAATTATTTTTAATTATATTTATATTTTTTTATTAAAAATTTTATTTTTTTTTTTTTTTCTTATTTTTTTTTTAAAATTTTTTTATTTTATTTTTTTTTTTTATTTAATATATTAAAATAAAATATTATTTTAATTATTTTTTTAAATATTAAAAAATATTATTTATTTATAAATTTATTTTTTTTTTTATTTTTATACATATTAATATTAATCAAATTTTTTATTTA